>JAQQAE010003595.1:0-19961 GCA_029823295.1 Pseudamia nigra | reverse complement strand
GGAGGACATGAAGGTAGTTGGTGTGAGAGAAGAAGATGCAGAGGATAGGGTGAGATGGAGGCAGATGATTCGCTGCGGCGCCCCCTGAAGGGGGCCGAAAGGAAAAGAAGAAGATCCTCATGGAGTCATAAGGTGAAGCCTTGAGTTTAGGAAAGCTCTTTCAGAATTAAAAAAAAAGCTAATTTGCATTAAAATATTTGGATGTCCTAAAACCATGGAAGTATCATAAAAGTGTAAAAGTGGTTCTGAATACCGGTGTATACTTTAATATATCTCCTTCTTAGTCTCTTTTCCTATCTGCTTCCTCATCCTGAATCTGTGATTTGATGTGGTTTCACAAGAGCCTGCACAAATTCCACAGTGAAAGGAAATCTGCAAAGTCATGCTGTGAGGGTTGAGCTTGGGTGGACTGTACAGACTGTGGACTGAATGGGCACTGTTCACGTTCTGGACGCTGTTATCGCGAGAAGCGGTGTCAGTATAAATACGTAGTGGAGCCTGTTCGTGTTTGCACTACTGCTGCACACTGACAGTCGAGAGCAAACTGAGGTACGTATGTGTTATTAAAGTATTATTAATACGAGTATTGATCCGTGTTTACTTATTTATGTGCAGAGTTTGTATTTACGGAGTTAGGTCTTTAAAGTGCGGACTGCTTTGGGTTATATTCACGACTCAACAAGTGGTTTCAGATTATTTCATGCCAGTTCATTATAGAAAACTGCATTTAACGTTGAAGATATTAAACAACAAAGACACGTGCTAATTTGTCCTAAAATAACTGACAGGTGTGAACTGACGAAAACATATTTTATTTACCGTTAAATACTTAAGCGCAGTCTCACAAGAAAATCTGTTAGTCTTCGCTGATGTTAAGTCATCACTGAAACGAGAAAAACCAACGCATTTTCAGTCACATGAAACACGCTTTAAAACCGGAGAAAAGAAGTGGAAGTAGTCGAGTAGTTTCGGTTTTAGAATGATTAAGTTAAATATAGCTGGTGATTTGAGGTTTGAGTATTAATAAAATCAGTGTATACCTCCACCAAACCCCCTAATAACAAGCCTATGCAATCTGTCCCATAGTATTAGAAACTGATAAATGTTTTACTTGTGCTGCTCCAGAACTTTCCTGTACTCTCATGTCACCGCTAATAAGTATCATAAAAATGGGTGCAGTAGTTTTTGCGTAATCCTGCAGATAGACAAAAGACAAGGAAGATTGAACTACGTTACACTCAGCAAATAATAAGTCATACATTATTTAAGTGCAGTAATAAAGTGGATATCTCCAGTTCAATTTTTCCTTATCAGCAGTTTTTCCTCATCAGATCAGGTAGCTGTTCTCAAATAAAAGTGACATTTGGCAAAACTTGAAGTTATTTTGTTATGGAATGAATCAGTTAAGTGTCTTTTGCTTTCTGAAAATAATGAAAAATGGCTAAATCAACATCAGTAATTTCAGCAGAATATTTAAACAGCAATCTCTTTGCTTTTGCAATATATTAATGAACGAGTTTATTATTTTATTTATTATTTCATTTTTTAACCAGCACACTGACATAGGGCTGAGATATAAGGACAAAGGTGTGTCATAGAAATGTCAATATTAATAATTATCACAGTAAATGTACAGTTGCCATTAAAGTTTCAAGGCTGAGATTTGGTCATGATGTTTTAGTACTGTATATAGCTTTGTACTATATCCTAAAGTAATTAAGTAATAAAGTGGATGTCCTATATTCATTTTTGCCTTTACATCAGCTTTCCTCCTCCCTTTTAGTAGCTATTTTTATAGCTTCAGTGATGAGCAAATATTGATATTATTTTCATAGTCGTTACAATATATCACATTCAATCAGTTTGTGCTCCGAAAATCATTAAAATACATAAAACACCAAACTTTTTTTCTTCTTGTAATATGTTCATAAACATGTTTCTTTATTTTATTACTTAATTATTTTTAACAGATAGACTTGGGGTTGGATTGCAACACCAACAGTTCTATCATTATAAAAATCTTGGTCTTAATAATTAGCATGATAAATATGAAGTTTTAATTTTAAGTTGTGTATTAAAGCTATTGTTAAACACTTATTTTTGGTCATGAATTAAAGTTACAGACACCAGATGTTTGTTATTTGTGGCTTTAAATGGTTCCTTCTGGCTAGAAAATGACAAACGCACCACATATCAGAGATAGAGAAGTGCAACATTCATAATAGCTGTAATGCAATATATAGAATATAATGAGATATGATATAAAACAACTATGTATCATGATAATAACTGTTACTTTAACCTGCAACCCCTTACATTGGCACCCTTGTAAATACTATTTTTGTAGTTATCGTTGTTATTCTCCCTATGACATGCATAGTTTTAGCAAAGAAAGCTTTACGTATCATAAATCACTGCCTGCTTAACTGATATTGAAAAATAATGAGCTGCAGTCATTAAAATGCAGAGGGTGTTCATGGATCTATTTCCTAATATGCACTTTATTTACTTGAGCTTTAATTTTTACCCATGTTTGCACAAAGACCTGCTGATTGTTATTTAGAAGAGGAATTGTGTGTAATAAGGTGTTTTCTCCCTCTGTGATCCAGACAAATTGGAAATGGCTGCAGGCAAAGCACAAATTGGCAAACCGGCCCCAGATTTCACCGCCAAAGCGCTGATGCCAGACGGACAGTTTAAGGACCTGAAGCTGTCCGACTACAGAGGTAAAAACAACCTGCAGCTGCTTTGATGCCGCTCCGGACTGTGATTCACTCCTTTGTGGATGTGAATGAGATGCATTTACACAACTAAAGAAGGGAATATTAATTAGACTGCAAAGCTGCATCATTTGTCCTCTTTTACTGCAGGAAAATACATTGTCTTCTTCTTTTATCCTCTGGATTTCACCTTTGTGTGTCCAACTGAGATCATCGCCTTCAGTGATGCTGCTGATGCATTCAGGAAGATCGGCTGTGAGGTTATCGGCGCCTCTGTCGACTCACACTTCTCACATTTTGCCTGGTAGCTGGATATTTGTTTCTTGTTGAACTATGTCTACATCTGTATGAATGGGTTTATTAATCAGCACATTTGATGAACTACTGATATCAGCAAAGTTGGTGTAGATAGTAGTAGATATTCGTTACTAGTAGTCTCTTAAACTGGGAAACAAGAAAAATACTTCCTCAGTTGATACAAAAGGTTCTCACATTGCTATTTAACAGTCAGTTTGATATTCAGTTTGACCTTTATACATCATTTATGTGGAGTTAGCGTTGCAATTCAGCAGTACTCAGTCATTTCAGACAAGCTTAACATGTTCCCAGTGTCAGATTATTCTAAGATCCTCATCTGTTGGCTTTTCCCTCCTCCAAACTACTCGTATTATATTGTCCTTTAAAAATCCAATATTGGTTGACCTTTATGTGCATTTTTTGCACTGCTCCTACACTGTTATACTTGTTTTAGAACTATTATTGCACTTTCTGTGATTTGAAAGTTGCCCAGGGGGATAAAGAAAGGTGTTTGAACTGAACAGCTGTAAAATTTTAAAGTATATATGCCAAGTTAGTGTTTTACCTTAGGCGAATCCTCACACTTCTTATCATTTCTTGTCCTTCAAGGTGCAACACACCACGTAAGCAGGGTGGTTTGGGCAACATGAAGATTCCCCTGGTGTCTGACACTCGCCGGACCATCTCCACAGATTATGGAGTTCTGAAGGAGGATGAAGGCATTGCTTACAGGTGGGTTTTTCAGCTTTGTGCATGTATAAGGAAATAACTAATTCTCAGACAAACAGAGCAACCATCCTAAAAAAGGTCTGTCACAGTTCTTACATCGCAGTCTGATGCAGTTATTTGAGTTACTGCAGTTGTTCTGCATTATTGTCATGAATATCTCCACTATTTGCACTGTTTGAGCTTTGATGTTTTCTCTTTTACTGACTCCACCTCATTGCATCCAGTTCGGTGATGGTATAATGTCACCTGAAATAAGATTTACCACCACAGACTGCTTGAGTTGCTTCTGTACTTTAATTATCTTCTATTAACTTCAGAAAACTTTGTAAATCTGTGCCTCTCAGCTGGTCTCGCCTTGTGGTCATCAAACTGAGACCCGCTTTTATTGAACACAACCAGTATTCTTGAACAAAATTTGCATATATGCATCATTGCTGCATCACTTGAAATTCATAACACACAAGAATCCAAAAAAATTACAAAAAAGCTTCTGTTTTAATTACAAAAAATTAAACCAAGTTTTAAAATAATCAACAAAATGAACAAATATCCACAAAAGAGATTGAAGACAGAGCAGACACTGAACCAAAGTGAACAAGAAATTTAAAAAAAAAACAAGAAATAAACAAAATAATTTACAAAACTAAAGTTATCAAGAAAGTAACAAAATGATAAAAACATATCAAGGAAGGGACAAAGTAATCCAAAAAATTAATAAAAGAATCCACAAAATAAACAAAAATTGCCATTAAAAAATTGTCACATGAATTTCCCAGAAAAGGATAAAGTCTATTCTATTATATTCTATTGTATTCTATTCTTTTCTATAAACCGAAGGAACTAATCAAAACATATAAATTATTATGTTGTCAAAGCATAAAATGAACAGAAAAAAGAATCTTTCAGTGGAGGTTTATGAAGTCTGTGTCTGTATTTTAGAGGGCTGTTCATCATTGACGGTAATGGAATCCTGAGACAGATCACCATCAACGACCTCCCAGTCGGACGCTCTGTCGACGAGACCCTACGTCTGGTTCAAGCCTTTCAGTTCACTGACAAACACGGCGAAGGTACGATGCAACTGTTTGTGACACCATTCCAAAAGCAATTTATATCGTAGAGCTGAATTACAACGGCTGCATCTGCACTAACACTTGTACAATACATTTTTTAGTAAAAACGGGGAAAAAACACTGCAAGCTTGTACAATTCTATATCACCTTGGGCGCCACTGACGACTGAAGGCAACAGTGTCTTTGTAGCAGTATGGTGCTGGGAGAGATCTTTGGAAGTTTTGATGAAAAAACTTGCTATTTTGAGCATGATGATTTAATGTGCAGAGATTATTTCTTGTTCATGTAGTAAGATGAACATTGAAAATTGTATGAAATAGTTTCCCAGTGGTGGTATTACTCCTGTAGAATGCAACCTGTTAGCCATATTAACACTAACCCCATCTCACATCTCATGACGGGGCTGATGACGCCATGTGATGACAGAGGATTTGTCACAAATTGCCTTGAATGGAGCCTGTGACATGCAGGTTTTAACTACACAACAGCTGCTGCACCCAGTATATCTCCACAACCCCTATGCCCAGAGTGACCAAACTTTACCTTTGAGTACATCTACAAAAAAAGATTTTGATGAATCAAAGTCTTTTCTCCTAAACTAATGGTTGTAGTATCACCATGGAGATGTAATAAGTATGTGTAGTGATTTTCAGGTCCATACAATGCTTTGTTGTTAAGTTACTGAATATTTATGCCATCTCTTGTTGCTTTTGCACTTTGTAGACAGTCCCCACACACTTTTCTTTCCGTCGGTCTGACATAGAGATCAATATAAATCATATGGTCGGAAGATTGATTGATTTTATTGAAACTCTCATTGTATCTTGTCACCTACTTCATTATGATCAGACAGAGGTAGGATTTGTCTCTTAATACGTTTTATGAGCCATTTATGAGCTATTAATCACAGAAGGTCAAATCTGTGTTCTGTTCCGCGTGCAGGTCAGTTCAGGGATGTCACCGGTTCACACTACAATCTGGAATATGACACATTTTAAAGAGTAATGTGAACTGTCAACTAAAAAAATTTAATCTGGGCAATAAATCAGAATTGGGGACTTGGGCTTGTCGTGTGAATGTAGCTAAAATGTTTTATAGTTAAGAAAGTAACATTCATATTAACACCACATTACACAAATTGCAAGTTGCTTCTGGTTTAAGGAAAGAGTACTTTGTGTCACATTCATCAAAGAAGACAAATATCAGACGGGTTCGTTCTGTTATAAGGTTGCTACTCATTTACTTTTTAAACACAATAGAAGAAAAGCTACTTTGATAGATGATTGCAGGTGGATACACAGATTTTGCTGCCAGGCTTCTGATGCACTTTCTTTCTTTCTGAATCCACCAGTAGAGGTTATATGCCGTATTTATGCGTATTTGTTATTGTTTGTTTTGACTTGTGGGCCAGAACTCATTACAGTCTTAACTTTTCAGTGTGCCCAGCCGGCTGGAAGCCAGGAAGTGACACCATCAAGCCCGACGTCCAGAAAAGTAAAGACTACTTCTCCAAGCAGTAATAAACCCTGGGCCACAGTCTGCTGCCTGCTGTAGGAGATTTGATTTAGAAGTTACATTCCCACAGAACAATATTTCAGTCCGCCGCTGTGCCTGTGAAGGAGCATTCAGGAGAGTTTTTGTAGCCGACATGCAGTGTGTCCCATTGTCTGTAGACTTCATTACAACCAAAGTACAGTGCGTAATCGTGTAATTATGGTGCTGTGATATGTGCTGGTTTCAGTCTGACTCAGCTAAATATCTCTTTGCTCCTCGTGTCATTCCTTACTTGTGTTCGGTGAAAGGGACCACATAAGAGTTTTATTGGGTGGATTAACAAATTTCTCACTGGGGTGTACTTTTTTTTTTAAGTGAACAGCAAATGTCCTCGTGACTGAATAAAGTATACAGTGTGTAGCAAACATCATGGAGTCTTCATTGCATTGACCTGAAAAGACAACATGGAGTACTATTACAAGCACTGAAACTTGAGCTTTTATTTATCTAAATTAATTTGTTTTTTTCCCCTCATTTCCTTCATTTAATTTTCATGGCTGATTATTTTGTGTCTTATTTTGTTTGTTTTTGTCAATTTTCTTAAATTTGTTTTGCTTCATATTTCGGTCATATGACCTCAGTTTCTTGACAGTTTTTTAGTTTCTTAATTATTTTCTTGATTTTACTACATATTTTGTCCATTTTCTTGATTATTATTTTCTTATTTTTGCCAGTTATCTTAATTTTTGTTGGTTTAGTACTTATTTGGTTTGTTTTCGGTCGAAACACAAAGGCTTAAAAAACCTTTATTTCTTTTTAAGTTATGTTGGACTTTTATTGACCTGCAGAACTTCGCATTGAGACATGACTGAAAGATATAGTTTAATTGTATTATTTTCATCGGTAAATTGGATTATTTTATTATTTTTTTGTGATTTTCTAGATTATTTTGCTCATCTTTGATAATTGATGTTCATTTTGCAGATTACGTTGTTGATTTGACGGTCATGTCATTATCATTTGATTTTTATTAGCATTGTGTTGCCTTGAGTCTTTTTAAATTTTGTAATTTTTAGTCTTACTACACCAACGATAACCCCCAAAATGGCCAGAAAGAACAATATAATAAAAAGAGCAATAATTTAAAAAAGTTTAACATTAAATAACAAAAGCGAAAAGCAAACAACAAAATGAGAAAGTGATTAACAAATTGTCAAGTAAATGAAAGCAAATCAACTGAAGAAAACTGATCAAGAATCAAGTAAACGACCAAGAACTAAACAAAATATGCAACAAGATTCCGGTAAGCAGAAATGACAAAAAAATCATGTAAATAAAAAAGTGATGACAATGTGCGTATTTGCTGTAAAAATATATTCGACTAGCTCAGAAACAGTGACGTATGTACATTTAGTTAATAACTTTCGGCGGGAATTTCAACAGTTTGAGGAAACAGCGACTGATTTACAGCCTGGTTTTAACAGTTACTATTTCTAACTTTTGCCTTTAGCTTTAGCCTTTAACTTTAGACTTTCCAGTTGATTTTGAGATTCTAATACCGGCTTGTTAGACAGCATAGTTTAGTACTATTAAGCTAATTTTAGAAGCAAAGTTACAGCTGTCAGTTTTAATCGTCCTGTTCGTCAACTAATTAGTCAGGTTCATTAGCTAAGCTAGCTCCTTAGCTAACCGAAGACAACAATGGTGCCGTCGAAGATGTGCATCAAGAACAAAGAGGCAACTGCAGAGGTTTGAACAACCACACACTATATTTGATATCTATAATGTCAACAGTTTATTTACTCATCCGTTTGGCCCTTAAAGGTTTTTGTTTAATAGTGTAACTTGTCGGCTGTGGACGTCTGTTAAGCTAACGGCGACATCTGGTGGCCTGATCAGCGTTATCAGCTTTGAAGTAATTAAGTGTCGTACAATATGCTTAAAATGAATGTGTTTCGAGTAAAATTAACGGTAAAACTTTAAGACTAGAGAACACGTATTAACTATTAGATATTTTTGTTTATTTACACATTCTAATAGTGTTCAATTTAGGTTTGGTAACCTAGGGTGAGCGAATTTGTTTCATATGCAGTCCTAATTTGCTAACATTACATGAGGGTACTGTACATCCAACAGCTTTTTAACATCTGTTATTGTCTCTTTTTTCCCTCTAAGTGGAAAGGGTTGTTCCAGAGCGATTTGAAAACAAAGGAGGCGTCTCTAGTCTTCGTGAAGAGGATGATGGTGGTGGCTGTGTCCTCCATCACCTACCTCCGGGGCATCTTCCCAGAGGTGGCCTACAGATCCAGGTACCTTGAAGGTGAGCACTAAGCACCACAAGTACTCATCAAAACACACATTACTGTAATAACGTTATGAAAAATTAAAATGGGGAAATTAGTGTAGCTTTTACAACCCAAGGAGCTACTTTTAAGACCTGTGTAAAGAAACTGGAGCGGTGTCTGGATTCATGTTTGAGAAAGTGCAGAGTTTAACAACATTTTCCATCTTAAAACTAAAAAATAAATGTGATGTCCCCATGGAGTCCAAACTGATACTCATTTAAAAATTTTTACTGGAAATGAATACACGTATGAAAACTTTGCCCTTTAAATACAGAAATAAATTGTGTCAGTCTTATTTAGTTAATTTTGATTTCAAATTGTGAAAGCAAGCAATAAATCAATAATATGAAACTAAATAATACAATTTGCAAAAAATGAATAAAAATGAACAGAATATTTGTGAAAATGTCAAAAATGAACAAGTTAATCAAGAAAATGAACCGAAAGAAACAAAAATGACCAAAATATATGAAGTGAAAATGAAAAAAATTAACAATCTGAGACAAAATCCCACAAGTCCTCAAAATAATGAATGAAGTGACTAAAATAATCAAGAAAACGGATGAAAACAAAATATTGAAAAAATTACCAAACTGTAGAAAATTAGCAAGAAAAAAACAAAAACTAAATGAAACAAAAAATAGCCAAAAGCGTTTAAGAATGTTTTATTAAATGATGAAAATAATGAATAAAATGCAGAACACAGGCACGAAAATTAACAAAACAAATGTGAAAATAGCAAAAAAATTAACTAAATAATCAAGAATATTAAGAAAAACAAACAAACAATGACCAAAATAGTTAAAAAAAAAATAATAGTGAAGAAAATCGACAAAATTAACAAACTAATCATAAAGGTTGAACCTATGCAAGTTACATCTAAAGAATCAAATAGATAAGAGACATCCATAACCCTAAATTATAGAACAACTGCCTAAAACTTTTTCAAAGAGGTCTTAAAAATCATTACATTTAAGTGTCTGAGACCTACAGACACCCTAGAGAGCTTTTTTATTATTTATGCATCATTTATTCTAAATGTACACGGCAGCTTCTTTCTATAAAATCTGGTTTCAGTCTCTTTTTGTTTGTTCTTTCCTCAGACTTGTGCATTAAGGTTTTACGTGAAGACTGCCACAATGCGGGTGCTAACAAAATTGTGAAATGGTAATAAAATTTCTCTTTTTTTCCCCCACTTGAATCAAGAAACAACAAAACTGTAATAGAGCCCACAGCCAGATCCTCCTGACCCATTTGGATCATTTGTACTAAATTATACGTGGCTAAGAATTGTCAGTAATTTCCTCTTGTGGTTGTTTTCAACCCGCTCTTGTTTTATCCAGGCTTTTGGGCTCCTTTGACGCATTAGAGAAGCAGTATGTAAGTGTGTGCACTGTATTATTCATTTTTCACGTTTGTTTTAATGTGTGGCGTTTAAACTAATCTGCCGCTCATTTTCCTGTTGCATGTTTCTGTTACAGCTCCAGATTCTGTTCATTGGGGTAAGTTGTCCATTAACTGAGTCTGTCCTAATGTCTTAAAATGTCTAAAATTCAGCTATATAAGACCATGGAAAATTATTTCATAGTAATTTTCCCTGCTTTCATTTCTTTTTGCCAAAGTCTGTCTGTGTTAAAGTCACATTTCTGACATTTCAAAGCTACAGCTGGGCCTAATACTTATCATTTTACTTTATATTTGAACTTATCTCTTGGTAAAAAACGCAGATCTGCACATATTTGGGGAATATTTTGGACATGTTTTGTCACTTTGTGGATTCTTTTTTTTACAATTTTGATTCCTTTTGAACTAGAGGGAATGTTATGTTCAGTTTTTGGTTACTACTATGGTTACATAGGTTGTTTTCGTCCTTTTTTGTTATTACTCATTTTGGGGGATATTTTGTTAATTTTTTGGGTTACTTCATATTGTTTGGGTCGTTTTTCTTAATTATTTTATTCATTTTGTGGTTAACAGATATTGTCTGGGGGTCGTTTAAAAATATTTTCTTAATTTTTGTCAGTTCTGGGGAATAATTTTGCTGAATATTTGGTATATTTATGGATTATTTTCATTTCTGTTAATTTTCTTTTTTGTTCTTTTTGTGTAATAATTGTGAATTTGTACACTCACAATTAATTTACTTTATTTATTTATATCTTTTATTTATTATTTTTTTCATTTATTTTGCTCATTGTGTTGACTGTTTGTTAATTTTCATTAATACTTGTTTTAATACAACATTTAATCAAAATTTACCGTACAATGTAAGTTCAATTATTGTTAACATACATGTTAAAGAGTAAAATGTACTGTAGTGCAGTGTAAAAATGGAGGTATTAGATCTTAATTGTCCAAAACTCGGTCTTAAGTTAAGTTAAAAAAAACTTGAACTTTAAGTGTGTGGTGTACGCAGACTGACAGTAATAACTATGTACTTCACCTTGTAATCTAGGTGTACACCAATCCAGATAAGCCCAATGTAAGTTCTCATATTAATTATTAACCCCTCTCAATGAAAAACAGTATGTGTAAAGGTTATAGCGAGAACATTTGAAATAACTTTTATTTATCTGTCTTTTAGTGCATTATTGAGTCTTACCAGTTCAACTTCAAATACACCGAGAAGGGACCAGAGATGGACGTCCTCAGGTCTGGAGACATGTTCAGCTGTACAGGTCAGACTGTTAAAGCCTTGGGGAGTGTCTGAGTGGATGTCTGTCCCCTTAGGAATAACGACGTGAAGATGCAGGTCACGTTGGAGGACACGAAGAGAGCATCGGTGCTGCTCATCAGGAAGCTGTTCCTACTGATGCAGAACCTGAGCCCACTCTTCAACAACGTGTGCCTCACCATGAAGCTCTACTACTACGATGACAGTAAGAAACATCCATAACCATAAATAATCCAGAATATTTCAGGGTGTAAATACATTTTTACAACTTATTTTCTGCTTCCAGTTCCTTAAAGTGTTGTTTTAAGTAAGAAATATGATACAACATATTCAGTCTGGCCTTTCCCAAACTTTTTTTGTTGGGCTGCACATTTGTATTATGACAACATTCTTAATTATCCTGTTCATTTTTGTTAATTTTTTTCATTGTTTTCTTGATTGCTTTATTGAATTTTATGCACACTTTTATTCATATATATCAAAGTTGTTAATGTTCTTGATTATTCTGTTCATTTTTGTTCAATTTTCTTTAATACATTAGTGTTACTCAGCTCCATTATTCACTTTTAACAATTTTCTTGACTAGTCCATTCATTTTTGCTCACTTTATTATTTTGTCAATTTTGGTTCATCATCTGGGTTATTTTATTCATTTCTTGTGTATTTATATTTGCTTGTTACATTTTTCTTCATTCAGGGACATTTTTTTATTTCTTCATTTTTTAATTCATTTTCCTTATTTTATTTCTGTTGAGGGTTGTTCATATTCTTGATAAGCTTGTTTAGTTTTTGTTCATTGTCTTAAGTGTTTCTTTTTTCTGATTACTCAGTGTTTTTTCCCTTCATTTTCTTGATTATGTAGTATATTTAATGTTAATTTTTCATTCATTTTTTAAATTATTTCTGTAATTTTTTTTCTTCATTACACCAAAAATTCAAATGGAGTCTAAGCATATAGTAATGAAATGTAAAATGAAAAAAAGCACATTATTATGCTACAACATGTGGATTTATTTTCAGCAAAACGGGGCATATTATAGAAATTTACAGTTATTTTTTAGTCCTTACGTTGAGACCCAAGGATATGACACATTTGTCTTGTGGGTCTCAAGGTTAAATTGTTTGGGAAACATTAGAGTTTAGGTATAATACAAATATCTCCCTCCTTCTCATGTATTTCTTTTCCACATAGTCACTCCACCTGAGTACGAACCTCCAGGCTTCCAGGAGGGCGAGTGTGACAGTATGTGGTTTGAGGGCACGGCTGTGCACTTTAAGGTTGGCGAGGTTCAGACGCCGTTCCACACCCTCAGAGTCCGAGTTTCAGCTGAACAGAGCCGCCTGGAGAAGCTTCAGGAAGGAAACCACCTGAAGGAAACCAAGGCCAGTATGGAGGGAGCTCCAAAAGACATCGAACCTATTATGGTCAGTCCACAAGTTTGAAGAGTTCAGTGTTGGTGCTGTAAAATGTCTTACTAGAGGCGACACCAGCTCCTCTATATGTCAGTGGCTGCATCCCTAAGACATTCATAGAATCCTCTCAGACAGATTTGAATGCAAGTTTAAAAAGTTTTAGCTTAGGAGTGATTTATTTGAATTGTTAGAGCATCTCTGAGCAAATAGTGGACTAAAACTTTTAGATCAGTGAGGTGGAGTCAACCCTGTTTCTGTGGAAAATCGTGATTGGTTGATCACACCTAGCAAAATAAGCCCTTGTGAAAATGGGCAGAGAATAGAGTCAAAGAACAGGACTATTTGTAGACATTTAAGACATGATATGTTTCTCTTGAAATAAATAGCCTTGAGTTATAGAAGCTGCCAAAAGCTATGTGAATAACCTTTTATTTTAGGTCAACATGAACCTTTAACATGGTGGAAAAACAAACATCAAGTGGATATTCACGTGTTTCAAGCTGTTTTTCCTTTTTGTTTTAATTTCAGTAAACATTGTTCTTACACTTAAATGTAATAATTCATCCACAGTTTTTTGGTTCATTTTCTCCTCACCACTCCTAACAGCCATGTTAGGAGCACTTTTCTGAAAATGTTTTATCATTACAATGATCTGCTCTTAACTTTAAGGGGATATTCGTAGACCAAACCCATAATTTTAAGAGTTTTCTTAGAATTTCTTCACTAGAACCAGCTCTTTGCACTAGGTAGCTTTACGGATAGTCCACAACTGCCAAAGGAATCGCTTTGCTTAAGAATATGCATAAACACTTTGTGTATAAAATAGAGCTGCACAATTTGGTGTAAAAGTCATATTCAGATGCAAAGTGAGCTATCCAATAACATAGTAATTCCTGAATATTTGATGTGGTTTCAGCCCAAAAATGCAAACTTGAAATAATGTGAAACTTATAAATGCAGCCTTTAGCTATTATGACATTATGACTGTGATTTAATTAATTGTGCACATCTAATGTAAAGGCAATAGAAAGTGATTAGAAACATCACCAAACTCAGGCCCTACAGTAAATAAACAGTCTCAAATGTACTGAAAGATCTTGATTTTGAGGTTTATAGTGATGTGACCTCTGTACGTCAGTTTCTGCTTGCCAGTATTGTCCTAATCAGAACCATTAAATACAGTATGATTCTGCAATTCATTTTTAGTTTTGAATGTGTTTATGAATACTTGGTTACAGGATCCTCATAAGAAAACATGTAATGACAACGATCTACCTTCTGAAGATGGTGAGTAAATCTGCGTCTACTACCATAAACATATTACATTTATCAACTGTCACTGAGATTTTAATCTCCTTTAAACAGAGTCAGCGCAGTTCAAGAAGCCGACTCGACCTTTTGCAAAGGTACAGATGCACAACACACAGTGACACAGAGCTTCACGAGCTGCTCAGCAAACTGACGGACGACTACTATCTTTGTCCTCTGCAGAAAAGGCCTGCTGTCAAAACTCAAGCCAGGAAGAAAAGAAGAATTTAAGCCTTTGAGTCACAAAACAAATGGCTGTCAACTGTTTAAACAGAAACATGACCGATTTTGTAGCTTTATTTATTCATTCTTTTTGCTAAGATGGTCACAATGTTATTTCAGTTTCTTGTTCCATGTTCCTTTTTATTATCCTTATTAGTTCCACATATTGTAGACATCATACAAAAAATGTACATTGAGTATGGAAAAAGTGTCCATTGGTTGCAAATTTAAGAGAAAATACACTGAACTGAAAATAAAGATTTATTTGTAAACATGCTTTATTTTAATACACAAGAATGTAAAAATGCATCTTATTCTCCACAGAAGTTATAGAAAATACACTGCCCATCCAAAAAAACAAAAACAAAACTCACCACCGGGATTTAACCATTGCATAATTACAGTAGCGACTAATATATTTTAGCTGCGCTGAGTTCTTTTTTTAACTCGTTGCAGCTGCCATCCACACCACAAAATAATTGATAATAAACAAATGTCTACAAAAAGAACACAATGAATACAATATGCTAGAAAATGAACAGAAATTTTGAAGTGTACAAAATAATCAAGAAAATGAACAAAAATTAAATAATTAAAAAGAAATTAAAAAAGGAAAAAATAAGACTTAACAAAATACCCACAAAATGACAAAAGAAAATAAAAAAAAAGTTAAAAAAAAATTGTTGGCCCAATAAAAACCCCATTTTGTATGTCTGTATGCTCAGACTTGCCATTCATACGCGATATTGATGAATAATTAATGCAGGTCTAGATAAAAATAAACGTGACACTGCATAAGCTCATCAAAAATGATTCCAGAACATTTCCAAGCTGTTATCAAGGCTGAAATAATACAGTGTGTAGTCTTTATTTTGGCTGCGAAGTGTATTTCGTAATGCAAACCTGGAAATCTTTAAATGCAGCGTATCTGAGCTAAAGGCACTGAAATCAACAGCAGCGATTTCTGATACAACTGAATAAATTTGACGTTTCTGCTTAGTTTTCATGGCAAAGACTGAAAATTGCTTTTGTGTCTTAAAATTTGTTTTAAGACACAGATGGAGCTTCCTGAGTGGTTGTGCAGCACATCCATCCTCGTCTTTAGTGTTTCTTAGAAGAGGCTGTCCACATCTCCCATCTCCACAAACACTGTCTTCAGCTGAGAGTAGTACTCTATCGTCACCTGGCCGTTTTCACGCCCGATACCTGGACAAAGTACAAAGACGAAAGTTCACCTACGCTGACTAAAAAAAAAAAAAGACCTATTTTATCGTCATTAAATACCGATTGCCAGTGTAATTGGGCTTTTTTGACAAGAATTCATAAAAGTCAACAGTTTAATGTCAAAGTGAAAGCAGATTTTTGTAGACTGTCAATTAATAAAACATGCATGATGGAAAATAAGTTACTGCATAAGAATTTACCCCCTTTGACATGACTGACCTAAATCGACAGCAGTCCCACCAAATTGTACTAGTAGTTTAAGAGTTTGTGAAAGGGAGACCATCTTAATGCACTGAATGTGTCTTCGGTGACGCTTGTGTCCAAAAACAAAAACTGATTTTTCAGGTTATTTTCTTGTTTCTCCTCAGAAAATGACACACTGTACCTGACATTTTGAAGCCTCCAAACGGCACCTCCACAGGGGTGATGTTGTAGTTGTTGATGAAACAAGAACCGGCCTGAAGTTGCTCCACGACTCGATGGGCTCGCTTCAAGTCTCTGCTCACAAACAGACAAAAACACAATGAATTTTACATTTTCAGACAGCGACTAGGGCTTGAAAACAACTAAGAGGCTTCAGATAGATGTTTCACTGTGTCAGGTGCCTAAAGCTGTTCAACTAGTCACACTTAATTTACTTTAAGGAGGATTAATTTGCTTTTGATTCTGGGTAAATCAAGGCCTTCTCATAAATGGCTGACTGTAACCTTGACCCCCTCAGCTGTAACCCTCCAGTAGAAAAAATATTTTTGCAGAGAATTAAAGATACTTTGCTAGCAAAATTCAGGTCCATTATCTAAAAATAATCAGAAAAATAGATGTCACAGATATTAATGTTTATTTTGAGGTTTTGCATTGGAAAATGTTAATGGAAGCATCAAAATTTTAATAAACTTAATAGTTTTACTAAGTTTTGTTTGCTCCCCGTAAGTGGTTTGTGTTTGTTTTGCTGAATTAAATATGCACAAGAAAACCAGAATGAGTGGTCAGCTGTTTGATCATGTGATGTATTTTTTTAATCTTGCAGATATCATTATAAAAGAGTCAAAACATGACTCATCATTCAGGACTGATGAGGAAACTGATGAGATCAAACAGGATGTTCTTCATCCACTTGGTTTATTAGAGTCATGGGTAACGTCGCCTACAGCGCCACCTTTTGACAGCATTACGCAGCTTAGTTTATTCACTCCGAACCCGTTTGTGGAAATGTACATAATGTAGTGTCTGTGGAGCAGCTTTTCAAAGGTTCACTTCAGAATGACTACATTTCATGAACACATGGATACTGACAGAGGGGAATCATCTCAAGCCTCATTCGATATCAGTCACTTGAACAAGTTGTGGTTCTACTCTGATGTTGGTTTTGTCAGGGTTTCGTCCTGATTTGCTCTCAGATTATTTTGTCTTAACTACTGTACTAAATACAACACAAAAAACCGCTGATTTGTTTAACTGATTATTACCATCGTAACGTAGGTCTTTATGAGTTATCCTGTGTTGGTTACTTCTTAGGCTTAAAATTTGACTTCATATTTGTCAAACTGTTTTAATTTAAGTGTAAAACTTGAGACCAGCCGGAGACACCGTCATAAAAACTGGTTCCTGCTCTTCACTCATTACACACTAATCAGCAGATGTTCTGATGGGGCTGATTGTGAGGTTCTGTTCCTTTTCAGCACTTGCCTGGTGAAAACTCCTGCAGCCAGACCCAAACTCGTGTTATTTGCCCTGTGCAGGACCTCCTCTTCTGTTTCAAAGGACAACACAGACATGACAGGGCCAAAGATCTCCTCCTTCACACAGGTCATCTCATCGGTGCAGTTACCTGAATGAAAGAGGCAGACGGTGGATTTACCGATGCCACTGTAAGCGTATGTGCACGGGATGTGCTTCTCCATCACTGAGGCTGATGATTAAGATGCACATGAACAATTTTCCCCCGTGTGAAGCAGTTTAATATGACATGATGTGATTTATGACAAATTACAGCATGATTTAAGTTCGTTGGTTCTTAAGAGGTACAATTTTTACTACTTACTGCCTCTCAGTAAACATTTTATTTATGTCGTTTCTTTTTGATTTCTAAAAAAAAAAAAAAAACAATGCCTCCTTCAAAAGTCAAACAAAGTCTCTAACAGGTAAGATGAATTCACACCTGGACTTCACTTTAAGCATGTCAATTTTTCCTATTCTTTGTTTCCAGTTACACTTTTATAACATACCTTGGCTTCTGCTCCAGACTAGAGCTTTGTTTAAACTGCTTTGAGATGTGACAGAGTTATAGCGAACTATCCACTGTCATGAAACAGAGTGCATGGAAAGCATTTAAAGATGAATCAATCTCAGTATTCACCCCATGTCTACTGTACATTAATAAAGGCACAGGACTTCTAACAATTCTGTAGGAATAAGTACAATTTTACAGATGCAAAAATAGAAATGATGCATCCTAATTTGCATCCTGAATTTTTCTGGTGATCATGCTTTAACACAAAATGAACTGGGGTTCTGTAACTGGTTCCATCTAGTGAACCTGCCTGTGTGTAAACAGGTTTGGAGTTCAGCTATGTTAATCAGTGGTAATCAGCTCAACTTTTGAAAACCTTTTCTGTAGTCTTGCTAATCCTTTACTGTGGTTTACTGAAAACTACTGAAAACCTTAATTGATTTCCTAGACCCTTACATGTGTCTTTTTAACCTGTAGAAATGACACACTCACTTTGATTCAAGATAAGAACCTATTATTGTTTGGCTCTCGCTGGGAACTAAAGGTTCAGGTTTATTTCTGGTGTAAATGCTTCAAACTAGATTCAAGAACCAAAACTGTGCCACTTTCCTGTTGGTGTCAGAGGGCTTTCGGTGAGGCTTTCATACCTAATACTGACAGTGACCAACCCTTAGAGAATATATAAACACTCGTAGGCCGTCTTACCTAATATGCATGGAGTCATGTAGTATCCACCTCTCAGTTTAGGATCTGATGGGACAAACAGTTCACCTCCGCACAACACTGTCGCTCCCTGAAAACATCACTTTTCAATATTTTGTTACATAATGTGAAACCTGTTCTAAATGTAAACAACAGCAGTACAGTGACTCATTAAAAGTACCTCTCTTTTTGCCTGATCCACATAGGACAGGACTCTTTCCAGGTGTGGTCGGTTGACCAGTGCGCCCATTCGCGTGGTTTCCAGTAGTGGGTCTCCGATCTCTATTAGCTGTGTTCTCTTCACCACCTCCTCCACGAACTCAGCCAGAATATCCTTCTGAACAAACACCCTCGTACCGTTGCTACAGACCTGAAAGCACCGTCACATAAGAGGTCCAAGTGAAAACTTTGTATGACCATATGATCACAGACATCTGAAGCGGAGCATATTACCTGGCCTTGAGACAGGAAGTTGGCCATTAAAGCTCCCCTCACTGCGTTTTCCAGATCACTGTCATTAAAGATGAGCAGAGGAGATTTTCCCCCGAGCTCCAGCGTTACAGGCTTCACCCCGTGGGAGGCCATCTCCATGATCTGACAGACAGCAATGAGGAAATGGTGCCATTTTATTTCTAACTTAAAATCATGATAATTGTCTCCATTGTCACCATTGTTGGACTGGTGTTTTTAATGGCATCATCTTTTTGCATCTCATGCTTCTTCTGCTGTGTGTGTGTAATGCAAATCTAGTGCTATGTGGTTAATTTTAACTGTGTACATTGGTCCAGTGTTTCAATAATTTACAGTACAGTGCTACTTGGGTTAGTTGTCAAGTTTATAATGACCACACACGTGCAAAAAATAATAATCAGGTTCAGGCTAAAATCATTATGGAGGTAGGACTTATTTGTTTTTGGAGGATTGCAAATAAAAATACAGAACATGGGAAAACACAACAAAATCAGAACTAAACAGCTTCAACAAGCAAAATCCATATTTAGACTGATGTCCATTCTGTTATGACCCCGTGGTCATAATGTATGTGTGATCATTTGTGTTCTCTATTCACCTCTGTGTGTGTGTTTCAGGAAGCAGATGTGCTGAGAGAATACCAAATGTGCCAAATATGATCTGAAAATGTGCAGTGATTCTGGAAAAGTCTGACCTTTTTTCCTGTGGGTACACTCCCAGTGAAGGACACTTTAGCGACATTAGGGTGATGACACAGTAAGCTGCCCGTCTCCTGTCCGCCCTGGACGATGTTCAGCAGCCCGTTTGGAGCGCCGGCTTCTGCAAAGATTTCTGCCAGTAGCACGGCGGTCACCGGAGTCACTGGAGATGGTTTGAAAACCATGGAGTTTCCTGTTTTATCAGCAGCATCACATGAAAAGAAGTCAAGACAGTGATGTAAACAAGTGTAGAAATACAGTGGATCTCAAAAGTCTGCAAACCGCTGTTCAAATGCCAGGTTTTTGTGAGGTAAAAAGGTGACACCAAGATAAATAAATTCACAACTTTTTACACCTTTAA
>JAQQAE010003594.1:0-19961 GCA_029823295.1 Pseudamia nigra | reverse complement strand
TCATCAGTGCAAGATCTTGGTGAAAAATTAATGCAACACTGGATGGACATAAATCTTGTGACATTGCAGAAGCTTATTGAAACAATGCCACAGTGAATGAGTGCTGTAATCAAAGGTAAAGGCGTCCAATGAAACTTTGTATTAGTCCTACTTTTTTTTTTTTTTTTTTGGCCAGAAGCAATTTTCTTTACAAGCAAGCACAGTTAAAAACAGCAGACACTGGCCCAAATGCTGCACAAACTAAAACAAATAATAGTTTGCATTTGGTAGCACTGCACAAAAAGAGCCAGTGTTTTTATTTATTTTTGGTTCATGCATTTATTTTGTTGCTTGTTTGAGTAACAAAAAAAAAAGAATGTATTGACTTTCCTTGATAACTAAGTCAACTCAAATACAGTTAACAATATTGGCCGCAATAATTGCAATATGACTTTTTCTCAAATCTTGCAGCCCAAATTAAATTGTACTTTGTTTTCATTTTCAATGTTCCCACCTTCAGCAAGTGGTTTTCTGTATGTTAATCAGCATTGGCGCCTGAGACGGTGACATAGAGGTAGATCTCACACTCAACCACAAATGTAAACAAACCATCACAACCTACACGCTGTGAGCGTTTCCTCCCCCAGACGAACAGGTGTCACACTACACCATGTTGGTGTAACAAATCTGTAGAATGCATGAACACAGCAATGTTTTTAAAGCTACCCTGTTTTCCTGTGCGGGTTTTTTTAACACAAGAAAATATCTGCATGCTGACACAGCAGAATTGTCATGTGAAAAGGAGAATGCAGAGGGCATGCAAATTGTGACTCAAATGCTTAATCATACAGGCCTGATTGTGCTTTATTCATTTAGTCGATTGTCCCTCAGTATAGAGCTGCCGCGGATAGCTATTTGGTTTAAGCCAGTTGTTATTTTTTCAGTTAGTGAACTTGTGTGTAAACTATGAAAATTGTTGATGAAGAGTGTCTTCCAAAGTTCAGTGATGTAATCAGATGTAATTTTTAAGCCACAAACCCAAAGATTTTCAGTAAATTGTCATAGAGGAGTAAAGAAGCCAGAAAATATTTGCATGTAGCAAGCGAATTGGATTATTTTGCTTTTTTTCTTTTAAAAATATCAAATTGATTGGTATGATGCATAAATTAATTATCAAAACTGTTAAGTTATCAATTGTTAAATTAAATTTTATTAGTTAATCCAGTGGTTCCCAAACTTTTTCAGCTCAAGGCCCAAGAGATAAATTTGGTGTCTCCTTGGTATCCAGACTTTTAAAAAATCACCAGAAGCCGCCATAATATGTAGACTTTTACTGTGAATGTATTCACATATAATATGATGCCTTTAAATGTGAAAGGTGAAAATGTAATTGTTAAAGCCAGCACAAATAAATCAGCCTAAAGCAACAAAATGAACAGAAAAGTCAAAATGAACAAAAGCTCCAAAAATGGGCAAAATAATAAAAGCTAACAAATAATTAACAAAGTGAACAAAATGATCACAAATAATAAAAACAAAGTTTAAAAAAGGAAAATAAATTATCAAGGTGATGAACAAAATAATCCATTAAATGAACTAGAAATGAATGACAATCAAGAAAATGAAGAGAAATGGAGAATATAATAATCAATGGGGCAAACCAGTAAATAAGGATCCATGTCGCATTTTTCCTCCTGACCCTACGCTAAGTCATTGTAGGTGTAGTGGTGAATTATTACAGTTATAACGGTGTAATGTAATAGAATGTATATTCCAACTAAAAGGCACAGTGCAGATGTTGCGTCTCTGCAGCTCATGTGTGACGATGGATAAACATCATCCAGAACCTGGTCTGTGAACCACACAAAGACTCTGTTCACTTTTCTGCCTGTCCTTGTCCACTGTGTGCTGTGATGTGTGATTTACTTCACTCTGCCCCCTGTGTGGGGAATTCCTGGGGTTTACTGAGGACCGTTGTGCTGGAAATTGATAAAACAGCTGGTGGTAGTGGTGAGTCACAGGAAGGAGCAAACAACTGCTTCATCATCTGAGTTTTACTGTACGGCAGTGCTGAAATGACAGGCGGAAATTCATTTCAAGACGAAGCAGCATCCTGATTGGGTTATTTTTAGTCTTGGTATGACAGAAGCTTCTCTCAGACATCTGAGGCACAGAGAACAAGTTGGTTAATGTGCCTTTTTGGTAATTCTGCATGTCTGTGAATGCAGCATTCTTGGAAATATCTACAAACAACTCTAAATCAGTTAACTGTTCTGATATTTGGTGGTTGCAGTTAGTGTTTTGTGAATCTTGGCATTTTCCAGTGAACTGGGTTAAATGGTGAGCATTTTTATAAACTGGAAACATTGAGCAACATCAGAACTTTCTGTAGCATCTTGTTTCAGTCCTCTTCTTGGCCTCTGTTTTGATCATTCAGAACTCAAAAGTAGGTTTATTTGAGTGTTTTTCCCTTAAATCTACCTGTTTTAAAAAGGTACACGTTTTTTCAGATAGTATGAATTGGAAATAAGTTCAACTCTGCAGATATTTACTTAAAACACAAAAGATCTGCAAGAAATCAAATTTGTGATTATTCCAAGACAGGTGCATATGTAAAATATCAGTACCGTAATGTTATACATTATGGTATTGTGCAGATTATAGACTTAATATTTGGCAAATGTTGTGATGCTGTGTCTTGTTGATGGTCTGAGAGTGTTAAAACTACAGGTTATTGATGTAAGATAATAAAACAGCTTTCACTGAGTCATTGCTTGATTCCTGCACTCCAGAATATCTGCTGCAAAGTCTCGTAGTGTAAGTATAATCATCATCTAGAGGTTATAACACATTTACTGACTCCACATTGTCAGGATCATGCTCATTTTGTCACATCAAGCTAATCAAGCTAATGTTAATAGTAAAAGATACAACAAGACGAAAACTACTTGAAAAAATGCAACAAAGCAAAAATGGAATAAAAGATGCAACGAGAGAAAATCAATGTAAACATCGCAACGGAATAAAAACAGCCTAAAGGATGCAGCAGAATGGAAATGATGTAAAAGACTGAACTGGATGAAAATGACATAAGCGATACATCAAGATGAAAGTGATATAAAAGAAGCAACAAGGTCAAAATGATTTAAAAGCACTTTGAGAAGTTCAAGATGGTCATACTTAACAATTCAGTCTCACAATGGCTAGTTTGTGGCTTTCACAATATTGAACCAAAATAAAGTAGATACAGATCTGATACAGATTTCATCAGCATCGGGTGTTTGTTAACAAAGTAACTCGAAAAGCACAATGACCTTTTAAAGGAGTATGAGATGGAGTCATTTTCACATGTGTTGTATCGTCAGGATATTTTCTGTGGAGTTGGAGGCAAAAATGTTGAAATTGACTGACTGTCTTGGAATGGTGAAGAATCCTTTTTAAAAAATCCTGGATTTACATTGTGATTTAGACCCAGAGTCTAGTCATTTGTTCTTTGTGCTGAAAACTATTCAAATCTGTACATTACTTTTTGAGTTATGTTAAGAAACAAACTAACATTGTTGAAAATATAACCTCTTGTGGAAGGTAGTAAAGTGAATGCAATCTGTGTCTATTTGTGGCACAGGAAGTTGCTAGTTTGAATTAAAAATAATGTATTAAAAGGGCTGTGTAAAGTTTGTTGTGTAAGAGAGATATTATGTTCCACCTTGTTTTTATGACTAGTCATTTTATTTCCTGTAGGCAGAGCATTAACTGTGACAAATAGTTGCAGTGTATTTGTTAGGGGTTGGGAGGACAATGTCAAGATGCCAAAAGACATGACATAATGCTTTTTTTCCCTCTGTGCTGGCCTCCAGTTGCAAAGGCATTCTTGGTCTTTAAGCTGTGGGGTGAGAGAAGAGGACTAATGGGTGGAGAGGAATGCAGCCTTGTATAGGCTCTGCAGGGTCTTTGGGGGGGGGTTGCCCCCTCCCTTCCTCCCTCCCTCCCTCCCTCCCCTCGTGCATGTCCAGGCTGCTTCAGTCACTCACCTGCCAGCTGAAACAGGGGAGGGAAATGTAAGCAAAGAGTTCAAAATGGAGGCTCACAGGCCGATGGGGTTCGAGGAGGCACGACAGGGCAAAAGAAGAAGGGCGGAGCGTGCAGCTACCAACTTGTCACTATTTATAAAAGCTCAGTGTCTGATTTAGGCCCTGCTCCATGGTTGTGGTATGAGCGGCGATTTGCAACCAGAGCCGTGCACAATCTGAACTGTCGCTATGCATGACAAATGAAGTTGCAGAGCCTGTTATTTCTCTGATCATTGCTTCTGCCGAACCTTGTCAACAAAATATCTCTAATGCTGTCTGAGCTCTCTGTCAGGATCCCACCTATTGTCATTCAGTGGCTAAAAGAGCTCGAATAAGACCTCTTGCGTCAGGCTTTTTAGAGCTAATAATAATCTGACTTTTCATGGCAGTGGTTCACAGACGTTTACAGCTCAAGACCCAAAAGCGGAATGTACCATTCCCTTATGCTGAAATATAGAAAAAAAAAAATCTAATTCTGTTGTACAACTATACGCATTTGATAGCATTTTTTTTTCCTTTTGTTAGATGGAATGCATTGAAGAGAGACAGGAAAGGTGGGAGAAGGGTGTGGGGAGTGACATGCAGTTGGGGGCTACAGGCAGGATTTGAGCCTGAGCCATGTGGGTCTCCTCTTCCACGTGAGCTACTAAGCCCACTTGATAGCATTTTTAACAACATATCTCACACTAAGTGAAGTGTGAGCTCTTTGGTCTGTGTTATCCACACCGTGGTTTTCTGTCCCAGTTATTACACACTTCAGCAGGAAATAACTGTGCATCAGTGCTTCCTGGCTTCATCCTGTTCCGTATTTTATGACGAAGTTCTGATTTGCATATCCACTCGTTCACCCTCCTTCACCTCTCCGGTCTTGGCTTGTTTTGACAGCGTCCCAGTCGAAAAGCAGCCTAAAGAAGCAGAGGAGCCGGAGCATCTTCAGCACATTGTTCTGCTGCTTCAGTAACTATGATGTGGAGCCACCAGCCACTAACACCAACACCAGCTCCCTGCCTCCACCTATCGAGGAGAATGGATCCCCTCCCAAGGTAAGAGCTGTTGCACAAGCCCAACAGACTGCACAAACTAATCAGACCAACTGCTAGAGCTGGGCGATGCAGGCAAAAATTTTCATACAAGTCTGTATGGATGAATCTCAAGGTAAATTTAAAGTCATTAATTATTCACGTTTAAAGGCTGCCTTGAGTCAAAGTTAAAGAAACTGGATGGTTATTTGTGGTTTTACATGCAACAAGAAAAAAGGACAGAACATGCAAAAAACAAAATAAACATGACAAGATGCAATGTGGTCTATCAGAGACAGAGTTACAGAGATATGAAAAAATAAGTAAATGACGCAAGAAGATGAAGACAAACTGAAGAAAGCAAGTTAAAACATGCAAAAGGATAAATGACATAAAAGCCATACAAAGATGTAAGATGCAGACAGATGAAAACGTCTGAAAAGGTGCTGCCTGTCCTTGTTTTAACTTGAAAACAAATGAAAGTAGGTTCACTAAACTTCACATAGAACTGCTTCCTGTTGAACACCTCCAAAACCAAAAAATGGTAGTGGACTTGATCAAGTGTAAGCCTCTTCTGCAAAATCCTTGGCAGGATGGATAGCAAGGTTGTGCCGAAATAAAAATTCCTTAGCATACCTTTGCATGAGATGGACTGGTCCCAGAACACAGATGCACTCTACTGAAAGGGACAGCGTGGTTTGTTTAGACTCTGTTGACATCTGCCCTATGATGCTGCAAGTTTCATTCATTGCAAGTGCAGTCTTTTATGCTGCAGGGAGGCAGCATCAGACAAAGGGATGTAAAATGTGTGGATAGACTTGTTAAAGAGGCTGGATCAGCGGTTGGAGGGAGGCTGGACTCACTGCAGGCTGTAATGGACAGGTGCACACAGAAGAAGTTGGAAGACATCATAGACAACCCAGACCATCCTCTTCACCTCGTTCTGTCCCAGCAGAGGAGCAGCTGCAGTGGACGACTAACATCAGTGAACGTTAGAGGAGATCCTTCATCCCGACCACCATCAGACTGTTCAACATGCCAGCTGATAGACATACAGTGGAACCTCGGACAACAACCGCTTTTGACAATGACAAATTCGGATACCGACGAAAAAAAACTGCAAAAAAATTGAACCTCATAATGACGAATTATGCACACGACGACGCCCGGGTCACGTCTGCATCACTTCAGACACAGGCAGCGTTGCCCGTGTCTATTTTCATAGTCCATAGCTGTAAACAATTCCAGAGACCGGAGCCCGTGTCGGACACGGGCGGACACCGGCGCCGCCCGGGCAGCGTTAGTGTCGACAGAGCTAACAGCCGTTAGCTGCCTCTGTCTGTGTTAAGAGGCAGCAGCTCTGGTCTCCGGAGTTGTTTACAGTTATAAACGTGTGCAGTGTCCACGGACACACTACGAAGTCATAAGCCAAGGTAAGAATACATTCTAAATCATTTTTAGAATTAATTTCATTCATTTCGTTTCAGATAATTAACATAACTTCCTTTTCAAATAATAATAATGAATGAATGTGCAGGTAGGGGTGTGTAATACATACTTTTTTATGGGAATTTGTCATGGGTCCAGAATGGATAAATTGGTTTTACACATATCCTATGGAAAAAGTCACTTCAGATAACGACTGATTCGGATACAGGCTGTGACGCCGGAACGGATTATCGCCGTTATCCGAGGCACCACTGTATAGTAATTTTCTTATCATATTTGGAGGCCATCAAATATGAACATGGGTTACATTCTGTGTGGGCCTGCATCTCTGTTCAGTGCAATTCTGGTTTTTTAATGTTGTTCATTTCATTTATATTGGTTCCATGCTATTAAAGCCATTACACAAACAAACGAAATGAACAAAATCTGAGTTCTTATTATAGACAAAGTTAAAATGTCTATCACAGTAAATCGTTATCACAATAATTACTGATTTATCGCCCAGCTCTACATTTGTTATAGTGTATATCCAGTACTGTGCAAAAGTTTTAGGCACCTTGGTTTAGTTGTTTTATTAGATTATAATGACCATACACATGCATTTCTTGGTCACAATAGAACCAAAATACACATAATGAAATGTCAGCATTAAGTGTGACCTCCCATTTAAAATATGTATTAATATTTAATAATTTGACAAAGTATGAGATCTAGTGACTTAACCCAAGTTTCATTCAGTACACGCCGATATTGTTTGTTCCACTCCTTGCCACACTATTTTTTCACATTTTTGCCTGTTGAAGCCATTTAGTTCAGATTTTACGTGTTTATACTGTGCATATGTTTTCTGTATTTTTATTTACAGTGCTACAAAACAAAGGTAGATATTTGGAGGCTCTTCCCCATACTGATTTTAGAATAAAGTAGGCTCATTTTTGTGCATGCATGTGGTCATTATAAACAAAATAAGACAAAAAACCCAAGGTGCCTAAACTGTAGTGCTGTGTTTTTTCAGGTATTTTATCTGTCGTGAAGTGTCTATTAGTGTTTTCTCTTTATGAGTCGACCCTTTCCTTGTTGTATTTTTACTCTCCTTCCTCCCCCTCACCATGTTTTTATGTACGTGTCTATCTCTCCTGTGTTGTAGTGTGACCAGGTCGAGGTCATCCCTGTCCCTAGTGTATGTATCGCCTCTTCTTCCTTTTTCTTTGCATGCAGGCTGAGTGGGCTGGTGCTGGCACATCCTGTCTGTGTGGGCTCCAGTTCTCCTTGGAGAGCTGCAGCTCTGCGGCTCATTTTCAGGCGATTGTAGCACTGGCTGTGTGGAAGGTGTCGATGCACCTTCGCGTTTAAATGGTGCCTCGGTGCCTGATCTGCATGAGTGACACTTGGTGGTTTGTATCTCTCAGAAATACTGTGACACTAACGGGCCAACGCAGGGTTTCAGCAGGTCCAAAAGAATTCTGAAATCTGAATTGGGGCCTTAAATACTATTGTTGGACATGGCTTTTTGTGTTTTTGCATCACTTTGGTGTTTACTTTTACATTGTTTTGATGTATTTTAAGCTTTTTGTCTTTCTTTGTTTGACATTGTTTCAACATCATTGTCTTTTTACATTGATTTTGTTTGTCTTTTTTTCGCATTTTTTTTCATTTGCAGGTTTCTTCTTTTTATAGCTCTGTTTTACAGCATTTTTACTTTGTTTTTAACATTTTTATTTTTTATTTTTTACATCTCTTTGTTTTCAGTTTTGGGGTTGTTATGTTGTGTTATTCTCGTCATGACATTTTCAGCAGTTTAGTCTTTTTTTGGTCAATTGAACATTGCAGAGTTTTTTTTTTTTTAATCCGGAGATAGTGTGTCCAAATTTTTGTCTTGTATTGTAGGTTTTCAGTCTGAATTAATAAAGGTAAAAACTTTAAATACACCTTGCTGAAACCCTGCTAACAAGTGCAAAACAGTTTGTTATTCATTTCAGGTGCTTCAACGCAAGAAATGTAACCTTTGCTTCTTATCCTAATAATATTATAATAAAATGCAGACATCTGAGAGAAAAGTCTCAGAGTACAAAGACGGCAGCATTAGTTTTAAGCAGACCAAACATCACATAACACATGTGAGATGTTTTTGTTTCTGCACTTAAGCTCTAGTCCATCTTATTGTGTCCTCATATCAGATATTTCCACATTTTGCAGACTGAAACCAAGTGATTCCACACAGACTGATTTTGCTTCAACTCTGCATGGCCTGTAAGAGAATGTACTCGGTTTAATTTAATCTCCACAGACTTGTGAAGGCAGCATCATGTGTGTAGGTGGCCATAGCACACACACAATGTCTGTGGAGGTGAAGCATCCAGAAGGAGTCATTTCAAAGCTGGGACTCCACTAAACACATCATTTCATGTGGCTGTATCCCTGCTGCATTGTCGCAGCCCTTTGTAACACGGTGTTGGCTTCTTTTGCGCAGCCTCACATGTAAATTTATGCAAGTTTAATTCCACTATCTCTGTTCTCCATGTCACTCTCAGTGCTCCGTGTTAGATCTGACTTTGTTTATCTTCTCCGCTCCGTAGCCACCAGCCAAATACCTCCTACCAGAGATGAAAATATCCGACTACGGCAAAAAGTGTGTTGTGATTGACTTGGATGAAACACTTGTTCACAGCTCTTTTAAGGTAAGAGGAAATCGAACTTCTGACAAATTTTAGATCAAGGTTTGGTTATTGTGTTGATACGTTGTCTTTAATACTAGTTTCAAATACGGTACTTCTTCACTTTTTCCAATTTTGGCCAAAAAATATACAGTATGTTACAAATCTGTAGTTTTGTGTCGTTTTGTAGTCAAAGCAGATGCGTAACATGAACAGTACAAACCTGTCCCCCAGAATATGGTTGTCTTTTCCTCCTCTTTTTACTTTTATGTTGTTTTATGTTGCAGTACCCTGGCATTTTCCTGCTTAAAGGTGTAATAAATGCTCATCATAAAAAACATTGCTAGTTGAAGTCCGGTATTTAATATAAAAAAATTAAATGTGACAAAAAACAGGACTAGAATTTCAATTTGTTTCCCATGTGGGTCATTCCATACAAATCCAACAAGTGGCTCCAACGTGGCCTTTTTTTCCAATTCAGCTGGAATTTTTAGCACGGTAACCGCAATATTTTTAATGAACTCATATCCATATTGGACAAAAACTTTTTGAGTTATGGACTTTTTAAAGTAGACAGTGGTAGGTTGAAATTTGGTGCTTCAAATCTATGTCTTGTTTTCCTGTGATTTTTGAGCCTCATAACTTTGTATGTGGCATAGGTAGAATGAATGAATGAAAAGTTCAGGGTTTAAAGACACACCAGCTCTGTTGAAAGCACCAGTCATAATACTGCCATGTGCATTTGGAGTCTCACAACATCAAGTCAAACTTTGAAAAATGTAATTTGCGATTTTCTCGGTGGCCAACTTCAGGCATCTGTATCTTTGGAAACATGTAACAGCTATGATCAGTGTAATAATTGTTTTAGAATTACAGGAAGATGAAAACTTAATTTTGGACAATCTTTGGCCACTCATAACATTATGTGGGGTATGTAGCTAATTGGTCAATGAAAGCTAGCTCATATAAAAGAACGTATCTTTATCTACATCTTGATACTAAAATAAACTTTGAACCATGAATCCTTCTATGTCAAGGTAAAAAAAAAGTACATAATCAACTGGTTACCATACTCTGTAGTGTTCCCATGTACTATGAAAGAGAAAGCAACATGAAATGAATATTTTTATTTTGTGCATCAACATTCAGTATGATCATTTTGATTCACAATTCATATTCAGACACTGGTTTTGGCATTCACTGTTTCAAATTCACTTAGGTCTCCACTTATCCTTAGTTTCCACTTGTTTGGTTTGGTGTTTTGATTGACAATACATGCATACAGAAAGTGTTTGAATACATGCAATTTGCAGTTTTTGACACTCCAAGCAGTTTAATAATTAAAAAATGAACCTTCTGACAGAACTTGAACCTTCCTTAACATAACGTCATTAAGAAGGATGTATCAAAGTTATGTGTACATGCTGCATATATATCGCTTACATTTCCTCCTGCAACACTACTTTTTTGATAATCAGTAGTGTCAGTTAGTAAAAATATATACATTAAGTTGATGTTCTAGTTGTGCTTTTGCATCCATTATTTGAGTGTCTTACAGTTGATTTTATTTGAACTTTCTTGTCATTTTTTAAAATCTATTTTATGTGCTTTACCTCTTGTAGCACATGTAAAATATGTTGTGTAGCTACTTTTATCTTTGTTTTTTTTTAACCCAGAACTCTTCTAGTAACCTACAGGAGGTAAAATTAGTTGTAAATACATCACGTCTGTGTAAATAAAGCCAGGAGAGGAGCAGGTGGTGCAGGATCTGCTGTAAGGGGAACAGTATTACAGTCCTAAATGTTCGGCTTGAATTAATGTTAATATTAATAGGGAAACTGCATTTCTTAGGTTTCAGTGATGTCATCTTTAATTGTACAGTAGTGACTTGGATGCTGCTTTCATAGACAACAGTTAATTTGACATGTTCTTCATGTTTTCCTGCCCCCCCCCCCAACACTTATTGTCTGTTGTTTGATGATTAGACAATAACATGACTTTGCTTTATTCTGCCTGAGATTTTTTGACAGGCTGTAAATTGCAGCAGTCTAGTGTCTTAGAAGGACATCTGCTGGTCAGGCATGGTACTACACCCACATTTTGACAAACACTGACACGCTTTCTTGTTCTTCCCGCAGCCTATAAGCAATGCTGATTTTATTGTTCCAGTGGAAATCGATGGTACTGTTCATCAGGTACGTTACAAGAGAGGAAATCTCTTCATCTATGTTTACATTAGTGAAATAAAGCGGATGGGTTTGCTGCTGAGAGAAGATCCCCAGGATAAAGGCTGTGATCCAGTTCAAGTAATCCAGGATAGGCTGTGTGTATCCTGGTTGGCCTATTCATGATTACTTGCACTGGACAGCAGCCGTTAAACAGTGGAGGACGTCTGAAACTGTGACAGATGGACATTTTGATTTAATGCAGGAAGATGTCAACATCTGTTTTTGTACATAGCATACGCTACAGGGTGGCTGCAGGTGTTTAAGTCAAAATTTGACTAAAACAAAACCGAAGAAATTTAATTTATCTGATCTTACATTGTGCATGTTTTAATTTCTTATCAACTTTCCTTATTCTTTGTCAACGTGAATGGAGTCCTTCTCTGTTAAAGTCCACTTTTCTGAACATTTTGAAGGTAAAACTCACCTAATGTTTGACTTGGAACTTACCTGTTGGAAAAAAGTATGTGTTCAGTTTGTGGAATGTTTTCTTTTTTTTTTTTTTTTTTTTAGTCAGTCTGTGTATTATCCTGGTAATTTTTCTTCATTTTCTTTATTATTTGGTTCAGTCTTCATCTTTATACACGTTTATTGTCTTTCACCATACGTCAACCATATGCTGTTATATCTAAATTAATTTATTGTAAAAATAAAATGCAGATACATGCATTATGAATTGTCTGAACTCACAATAACTGTATTTCTTGCATTTGTACAAATTTGGTTAAAAAAAAAGTCAATTTTAAGCATCTGATACCTGTAGACGCTCCTGTCTAACATTTTTGAGTCATATTGTAACTCCTTCATACTCTGTTTCGGGCTGGTTTGTATGTTTTTCTTTAACACTGGTTTTAAACCCCCTACAGGTGTATGTGCTGAAAAGACCCCATGTAGATGAGTTTCTTCAAAAGATGGGGGAACTCTTTGAATGTGTGCTCTTCACAGCCAGTCTCGCCAAGGTGTGTTCAGATTCACACATACTTATTTTTACACTTTAGTTTGGTTTCAAGACTGAAGCAGCTAGTGCTGGGCAGTAGACAGGTTCAGCTCTATGCCAGGGCTAATACACTACCTGCTTTTATGGCTTAAATAAGCAGCAAATTTGTCCTGCTGCAAGACGTGTTGCACAGTGCTATGCAAATTGTATTTTATTTGTCTTTTATTAAGCCAGGCAAATCATTAAGAAGACATTCTTATTTACAATGGCAGCCCAGTGCTGGTATTGAAAGGGAGCCCCCGAATAGAGGGTCAAATGTCTGTAAATTGTGGTAGAATTCAGTCGGGATCCGATAATTTTCTGCTGCTCTTCATTGACTGTAATGTAATGACTGTTTTTGTTTTGTAATGACTGAAGGTCCCAGAGGACAAAACCAGAAGGGGCGGGAGTTGGACTGTATTCTACCTTCATCTACTCACTAATGGCTATTAATGACCCAGAATTGACTGACTCTGTGACATAATGAATCACTAACAGGCACCTGTGACCAGACGTGGTCTCACAAGTCAGAAAATGAAAACTTCAAGGTTTCTCTTGTTCCACTGTAGATATATTATTAAACCAACTCCAGTAGTGGTGGATATTTTAACTGATTTTTGTGGTTAACTAATCAGGCCAATGAAAAATGACAAGTCGTGATGTCATTATTAATGCATGCCTTGCTTTAGTTTGTATTTTTGCCATTGCTGTAAAATGATTTGCAGAAACAGCGAAGTAAACATTACTTTCATGTTTCTGTGTAGTGAAATGCAAAATTTGTCAGCTCGTAAAAATAGTAATGTGTGTAGCATTTAGTTGTGCACATCTCTAATTTCCAGATATTCCGTAAATTGCCAGGGCTGTTGAATTGAACTTGCTCATTATAAACACTGTAGTTGAAAGTTGAACGATGAGGCAGCCACATAAATGAGTTGGCTCTGAAGCGGCTCATTAATCCTTGCATTTTTAATTAATTAAAATTGAGGGGCTCCCGTCCCAAGTGTTTCTGGCATCTGGTGTTTAGCACAATAAATGTATTTCTTGTCTATAGTGCAGTTGTTTATAGTGTTATGATAGGTACACACAAATAAATACACCATGAAACTGTCAGAATCTTCAAAAACACCATGTGACCCGTCTTTGGTCATACTGCTCGGCACTAGAAACAACCATAGAAATGTGTCTCCATCTGATTCTGAATGTTCACACTTCCTCTGCTTTACTGTCCATCTGTGTCTTTTGCATCTTAGCCAGTAACACATGGTAAGTTTATGAAAGAAGGAGAGTTACAGTCTGATGCTGCTGTAGTGAGCATTAAAGGTAACGACTAGCAGCCGGTGGTGCTTGTTGTGTCGTAGAGTAGTATTCCCTGAAGTGTCCGCCCCTTGAGTAAACCGACAGGATGACCTGCTTTGCTTCTTTTGCTAGTGTCAACATGTTTCCAGTGGAACTACAGTAGAGATATAAAAAAAATAGATTCAGTTACAGTCATTTTGTTTGTGTTCAAATGTAGAGCTGGGTGAACTATTGATAATTATCATAATATTTAATGAGGATTTTTTTTTGATGATAAATATTTTTTGTCTCCATAATAAGTCACTTTTTGTTCATTCAATTTATTTTGGTTTAATGTTGAGAAAGAGCTGTGTTGGTGTGAGAGAAGACGATGCAGAGGATAGGGTGAGATGGAGGCAGATGATTCGCTGTGGCGACTCCTGAAGGGAACAAAGGAAAAGAAGAAGTTGAGAAAGAGCCAGGTTTTTGGGATCCCATTAAATCAGAGAAATTACAAAATGTTTTACATTTTTCACTGTTTCTCTTTTTGCATCTTTTATGTTTTTTTTTTTGTGTTTGTCTTTGGTTGTGACTTATTGACATGATGTTTTATTACACAGTTTATGTGCATCTTTTATACCATTTTTGCATCACATTTCACTTTTTGCATCTTTATGTAGTTTTTCTTTTACAAATTTTTTCTTCCTCTTTAAGTCATGTTCATCATTTTGCATTATTATTATTGTTGCTTTTACATCTTTTACCTCATTTTATCTTTTTTCATCATTTAATTTTCCTTTGGTTGTGTCTTTGACGTGTTGTTTTTTTTTTTCTTGCATCTTTTACTTTTTTGTCTTTTTCTTACTGTTATTTGTTGTTTTGCTTTTTTTCCAACTTTTACTCGGGACCAAAAATCACACTTTAAACTTGAAAGAAATAGTGATTTGACATTTATTGAGACATTTATTCTGACTTTTATCGTGATACGAACATTAGAAGATCATTTTTGGCCGCATCGCCCAGCTCTATCTGTTAGACCGTTAACTGTGCAACATTGCACTTTTTATATCGGCCTGTTTCTCTGTGATTGAACAGTATGCAGACCCCGTGGCAGATCTGCTGGACCAGTGGGGTGTGTTTCGAGCTCGGCTCTTCAGAGAATCCTGCGTTTTTCACAGAGGAAACTACGTCAAAGACCTCAGCCGACTTGGACGAGAGCTCAACAACGTCATCATCGTCGACAACTCGCCTGCCTCCTACATTTTCCACCCAGAAAACGCTGTGAGTGAAAGAAAACTGCACGTCTGCAGCTCATTCTTCTTAAGTTTCATTTCAGTGCAACCATGTGGTTTAAACACTGGCGCTGGTGTAATGTAGGAGGAACCGTTGGTGATGTTGTAATTATTCATTTTGTTCTTGTTTTCTTATGTTCTTAAACTACTCAATGACCAGTAACGGATGAACAAACAAAACCTGATGTAGTGTTTAGTTTAATTCACTATAAATCTGGTTTTAATTGGATTTTATTCCCCAACAGTATGAAAAGTCGTAATTAATGACATTAAGAATACATATAAACTCTAAAGCAGAGGTTCTCAACTGCTGACTCAGGACCAAAAACGGGGACTTCAGATATGATTCTATTATTTACTTTTCATTTATTCTGTTTAGTTTCTGTTCATTTTTGTTCACTTTCGTAGTATTTCAGCACCTTCTCTGCCTTGATTATTTTATTTCTTGATTATATTATCGCTGTTATCACTTGATTATGTGTATTTCTCGATTATTATGTCCATAATATTGATCATTTTGTACATGTTGTGACTATTTTGCCCGTAGTGTTGTTTCTGTCCATATCCTTGATTATTTTATTTATTGTCTATTCATTTTAATTCATTTTGTTTACCAATTCTTCATTTGTTCACAGTCTAGATTTTTTTTTCTCATCTTTGGGTATTCTGAAGTTTTTCTTTTCTTCATTTTTCCCCCTACGTTTTTCTTCTGTGTTTACACAGATTATATACGTACATTCATTTGCCAGGTTTGAATTTGATTAAAGTGAGTTGTCAGTGGATGACCATCTTTATTTCTTAGCTTCATCATCTGACCAAGTTAACAAGTTAAGACTCCTTTGGTGCAAGGATTTTCTTTTCATCGACCCTCATGTTGATACTGTAGATTGTAGCCAACACAGAGGATATCGCCTGACTGATGGTTCAAATGTGCAACTGGCTGCTGCGGCTCCTGGTTTATATTCGGCTGTTGAGCACCAGCTGGCACTGAGGGTGACACACAACAATATGGAGAATCAGAATATGGAAGACAGGTTACAGACAACAGGAAACAAAGACCCATCCCCTGATTTACTGACGTACCAACAAACCATGTAGAGTTAAAAATAAATTACTTGCCTCTGACAGTTTTTAATTAGTTCAAAACTGGTTATTAAAACAGGATTCTGATTGTATGATTTACTTCAGGAGATATTTGACTCCCATAGAGTTCCTGTTTCACATCTCGCTGCTGAAATGATCAGGACTTTCTGCACCGTCCAAACAGTGGTGTGGTACCGTTTTAACTGACACTGTTAACAAGGTTTACAACAACATTTGTCCATAGCCATAAAAATATGGAAGAAATCTACTGCAACTAGGCAATAAATTAAATTCATGCAGTTCACCATTTTCATTATGACAATGAAATTAGCGATTTGTTTCAACAGCAATTAAACTATAGATTCATAATCACATATACTGTATATTGTCAACATGTTCCTGAAGTCACTGCGCAGTGTTGCTTTATTTCATTTCGTTTTTATTTTGAAAGAAGTAATGCACATCCATACCTTTGCTTTTTTTGAGGGGAGTTTATCGATGTTGCATATAGACTACCAGTCAAAAGTATGGACACTCCTTCTCTTTCAGTGGTTTTCTATTATTTTCAACATTGTACATTAATACAGAAGACATCAACCCATGAAAGAACATGTCTGGAATGATGTACAAAACAAAAGTGTTAAACAGTCCAGACCAGGTTTTATCTTTTAGGTTGTCTAAAGCAGACAGACTTAACTTTGATGACAGCTTTGCACACTCATGACATTCTCATCACATTCATGAGGTAGTCACCTGAATGGGCAAACAGAATATAATTATTTCTTCAATGAGAAAATTAATATATTCTACAGATTCTTCTCTATAAAAGCATTTCTTTGATCATTCTTATCTACATATTTTCGTGACATTTTCAAATCACAGGTGTGTCTTGTCAAGACTGAATTTCTAACAATTTTTGGCTTCTTAATGTGCTTTAGACCATCAGTTGTCTTGTGCAGAGCATGTGTGGGTATAGAGTTAATAGCCCTATAACTGCTACTGCAACGTCTGTACAATGTTAATGTATGGCAAGAAACACTCAGTTAAGTAAATCAGTCAGTCAGTTTGAAAACTCTCAAGAACTTTGAATGTGTTCCCAAAGCCACAGTTATCAAACACTGAGTTGTTGTAAATCATTGGTTTCTGAGGCTGGTAATTCTGATAAATGTGTCCTCTGCAACAGAAGAGGTCTCGGTCTTCCTTTCCTCAGACGGTCGTCATGAGTGCCAGTTTCATAGTCGTGTTGGTTTTGGCGACGGCACTTCTTAAAGCATTGAGAAACTTTCCTCTTTACTTTGTGTTCTTCTTGCCATAATGTGGATTTGTCCAATAGTTATCGTAGCACTAATATGGCTATTGTCTGTACCCAGAAAACACACTGAAGGCGAAGGTGTGTCCACACTTTTGATCAGTAATGTAGCGCCTAGTTTTAATAAACAGGCCCATTTTTAAATCCTGTTTCATCTTGAGCTCATTTGTCCATAGCATCCAGCCCTAAATGTTTTCAGAGCGAGACCTGAATGTTGACAGATTCCATGTTTTATTGTGAGGTTAGAAACACACCTTCAAAATCTACACTCATGCCAATGAACCAAAGCTAAAGCCACTGTCTGTGTGTCCAGGTCCCAGTCCAGTCCTGGTTTGACGACATGAATGACACAGAGCTTCTGGACCTGCTGCCTTTCTTTGAGGGACTCAGCAAAGAGGAGGAAGTTTACGGCGTCCTGCAGAACCTGAGGAGCAGGTAGCAGGACACAGCGCAGTGCCGCCTGTGCTCTCCATCCTCCTCGCTGTCCACCTGTGCCCTCGTCATCACCTCTCAGACTCAGGCAGATCCTCCCGCCCGCGCCCCTCTTGTCTCTGCCCCAAGGGGACGCCCGGGAGCCTCACTGTGGAAACCCGCTCTCATCTCCTGGTGAATGGCGTCTGCCTTCTGAGTGCCATCAGAATAAATAGAAACACCCTCCCAGGAGCACTGTGCATCTCTAAAACCACACCAGAAAGTGTACAGAGCGTCCTACATTCATAAGGGGGAAACGTACTAAGAGGATCGAACTCTGGTTTTTATTTTCAAACCCCTGCAGACGAAAGTTTTACTATTTTGGTGATATTTTAAAACCAAAAAAAAAAAAAAAACCACGAGAAAAAGAAGAAAAAAAAACAACTTTTGTCTGAAACTCTGAAAAGATTAGTCCTCATATTGTTGCTATGCAGGCAGTTTCTGGTGGTAGAAAGGACTGTGATTCTCTTTTCTTACTGAATGAAGTGCCTTGTGTGAATGTCGTTTCTATGGGGAGATGTTTTGTACATGGCATATTTCCAGAGCTCTTCAGTCTTTTCACAAACAATATGCTTTAAAGTGGACACAGAATTATCTTTATATAAAGTCTGACTTTAGTTTTCGATCATCAAACGCTGGGTCTCCATAGTATTCTTCTTTTTCCCCAGTTAACTCGTGCCATTATATAGACGTGACCTTGTTTCTTCTCTGCTTTTCGGTAGGAGTACTGTATTTTTTTGAGTTAGGAAAAGGAGTATGTTTGCAATTGTGAACCTTCTCTACATCTCATAGTCATAATCTGAGCTCAGATAAAACTGTGCCATTTATTCTTCTGTTTCTGACGTTACTCGCTCGTTATACTTTGTATTCTTTGCCAAATAAGGAAATTATTTTTACCAGGCGGCTTCATATCTTTAACAGGGGTTCAGTTATAAGTGTTAAACCATTAGTTTAAGTGTAACATATAGGTTTGATTCTATTCAAATTCAGTTATTTGTCTTTAATGCTATGAAGTCCTTTTTTGTTGCTTTTTTTTTTTGGCACACTGACTATTCATGGTGCAGCTTCACATGGGATGGTGTTTCTCTAAATTGTACAGTTGCAAATGTATCCCTTTGTGTTTTCAAATGGTCCGAGATCGTACGGGTCGAGTGCCACGTTTTTATTTCTCCACGATTTAGCGTCTTTAGGATCTATACGTTAGCAAGTGTGGACGGTGTTGAAATCGCACGCGCATCGACTCCTCGCAGTTTTAAGGTGAAAACGGCGAGGGCGGCCGACAGGTGTGCGCGCGTTGACTGTCGCAGACGTTTTACCTGCTCTTCACCTCAGTGCCTACGTTTGAGACGAGCCTCACGCGGAATGCTGCAACACGAGCGACCACGGCAATAACCCTTTCTACCCAGAGGGAAGTAGGGCTCGGTCTGGGGGTCCCAGGGTTCGGTCTGGGGGCCCAGGGCTCGGTCTGGGGTCCCAGGGTTCGGTCAGGGGGTCCCAGGGCTCGGTCTGGGGGTCCCAGGGCTCGGTCTGGGGGTCCCAGGGCTCGGTCTGGGGGTCCAGGGTTCGGTCTGGGGGCCCAGGGCTCGGTCTGGGGGCCCAGGGTTCGGTCTGGGGGCCCAGGGTTCGGTCTGGGGGCCCAGGGTTCGGTCTGGGGGCCCAGGGCTCGGTCTGGGGGTCCAGGGTTCGGTCTGGGGGCCCAGGGCTCGGTCTGGGGGTCCAGGGTTCAGCACTGGTAAAGGTTCAGTTCACACACGCACTAAAAACACCTTCACACATACTTTTTACATTTTAAATTCAAATTGGACACAAACACGGTCAAACATTTAAATCAGACTTTCCCAAAGTCTGCATCATAGAGCCTTTAGTGCACAGTTTATTCTCTTTAGGTGTGTTTTGTTCATCATTATGTGATTCATTTTGATTAGTATATTGTTTATTTAATATTTTCTTTTTTGTTCAGTTCATTGTTTGCTTTTTGTTAATTGTCTGGATTATCTGACTGTTGGTAAATTTGTGGTTTATTTGGCATTTCACTTTAATTCTTATTAATATTTTGTCCATTTGTTATATTTTATTAATTTTTGGGGAATTTTTTTTCTGATTTTAGTTGTTTTTCATTGTCAGGAATGTTTTTGTCTATTTTGTTTTATTTATTTTGG
>JAQQAE010003593.1:0-19961 GCA_029823295.1 Pseudamia nigra | reverse complement strand
CACGCAGACACGGGGAGAACATGCAAACTCCACACAGAAAGGCCCCACCACCCAGTGTTGGGATTGAACCCAGGACCGTCACATCACTTATTAGAGGGTCAAAATAAAACATTCAAGACCATGATGACTCATGACAAAAATTTATTCACTTAGTATTTTCAGAGAGAAATCCAGTGTAACTCTATGGGAGTCAGGGCTTCTTGGAGCCCACTGGACAGTGCCCCAGTGGCCAACAGTGGTTTTACAAGTGTAATTTACTTCTGTCCCAGCCTCACTGAACAGCCCCAGTCATTGCCCACTGATATATACCCATTTTGGATTTGATGCCAGAAACATGCTTAAAAAAAGTTGAGCCAGTGGCAAAAAACGACTGACTCTGCAGTAAGGATGTTTAGGGACCAGGATGCACGAAAATATTTCAACTTCTGTGCTTCACTCTCTGTGCTCTCTCATACCTTCCTGCTCGACCAATGGCCGCTCAGACTGTGTAGTGTGGGTGACATCACATATTTTAAAGTTTAGTTTTTGAGCGTTTGGACAGTTTAATACATTTCAAAGCTCTGTGTTGTAAAAATTAATTATATAATGTTACTTATGATCTTTTTGCCTTTTTAGCTGTAGGTGTCATGTCAGCAGTCTTATTAACTTCTCTGATTATTGTGGTCTATGGGGAAAATGTTTTCTGGGCCGGCGTGTAGTACCAATGAATGGGCACTGGGGGAATCAAGGTGCAGCATACTTCTGATTTCCATGCTTTGCACCAAGAGTTCGCTCACAAGTGTTCACACATTTTAGGAGAAGCGCAGCCAATCATATTCCATTCTCTGAAAAGAACAGGATTGGGATGGGACAAGGAGAAGTGAATGTGATTTACCCTACCCTTCTATCTCTACCTACTTTGAGAGGGAGTGGGCATCATTTCATATCTTTAGCAAAGCCCACTCTGAATTACCTTCCCAGATGAAAGCACCTAATTAATTGTCCAATGTTAATATCCATAACCTCTTCTTTCATATATCTGACATCAAAATGCATGTATATCTGAAATTAGCTTAATTAGAAATTAGATGACTGTGGAGCTGAATATCTAGTTGAAGCAATACATACATAACGAAATTATAAAAATCTGAATTGCTGAACATCAAATGCAAAGTACTTAATCAATCAATGTGGAAATTATTCATCTCACTGTAAAAGTCAAGGTCTAGAGAGGGATTTTTTTAATATTGTTTTTCCTTCAAGTGAGGATTTCTAGTTTAGAAGTCTAATACAGTACAGAACTAGCCATTTGCTGCCATCTGCACCAACTTCTACCAATGCTGGCATATGTTCTTAAAGCATTCTACAGGCACAGATTAACCAGCAAAACCAGTTAATTGGTGTGAGTGATTTGCATGTCTTTAGACTGGGCCAAGCATGGCCACATGGTGTTAAACATAAAAGAATCCTTTACTTGTCCCACAACGGGGAAATTTATGGTGTTACAGCAGGAAAGAGCAGTAAAAAAGAATCTAAATTTAAAAAAGGGTCGAGCAAGATATATTCATCGACAGTAAAAAAAAAAGAAAAAAAAAAGGAGAACAGCATTTCTTGCAATTGTCATGTTACTAGTGTATGCAGGCTTAACAATATAGATCATGAAAGAGAATGAGTACATTTTAGTCAGAGATCCTGTAATACAGCAATATATACATGTCAATAGAAAAAATAAATAGGGTAAGAGTTAAAGGGCCAATGCTGTTAAATCTTAATTGGCTTTTGAGGGTTATAGAAACTTTGTCGCGTAAAACAAAAGCTGTGAAAATATAAACTTGTTCAGCACTGCCAATGAGAAAGGTAGACAGCAAGAAAAAAAGACATTGTGAATTTGTGTAACTTGTGACATCACAAATGAGAGCCTATTATATTCCAGCTAAAATGCATTAGACCCCACCCACCTGATTGTTTACAGTGGCCATATGTCAGGATCTGATCCCATCACCTTGAGAATGACCTGTGTGATTCAGTTAAATTCTATTCCATGTAAGATGATCCCTGGTGCCAGAAAAGTGAACACATAGACACACAGTGAAATCAGACAGTGTTAGAAAGACACCCTTAGAAAACCGGAGAAAAATCCAGCCACCACACTTAATTTTGTCAGTACCGTCAATGTCGGACAAAGCATACAGAGATAAATTTAAGTGTTACAAAGTGGATCTGATTTAAATATTTAAAAAAACTTTATATGCAATAAGGGGTATGACTAGCTTCTCATGTTCTATTCTCTATTTACGTATTACTTTTAATTACATGCTCATCATGCATCTTGATCTTTATTACATTTGGCATCTTTGCAGGATTCCTGGAAAGGTTGTATCATATTTCTTTCAACAGACTGCCACATGATTTATATATGTGGTTCTCAACTGGTGGGTTGCAAACCTTTTCTGAGTGGGTCACAGCATGTGTAGTTAAAAACATGCAGAATGTGATGCTACATGAGATATTTGACTAAATGATGACAGGTTACATTGTAATTTGGATTGTAATATTTAGTTGATTTTGATCTATTTTGCATATTATTTTCAGTGTTGCTCTTTTTATCGTTATTTTCTTTATTTTTTTGTTCATGACATCTGCTGAGGAGGTTATGTTTTCAACTGCATTAGTTGTAACAGCATAAATCAAAAAGCAAAATACAGATTTTAATTAAATTTCCAGCATAGTTCAAAAATCTGTATGTGATCTGTATCCAGTATTTTTTTTGAATGATTTTTCACTGTGGCAAAGTAGGACCATTGTCAATATTTTTACTTGTAACTCAACAAACAATACCCTGAAAAACTGTCAAAAAGTACAGGATCATACTTATAGGTTCTACCTATAAACCATATATTTTAGTGGACAGAGTAACCATGACGTCACCCATGGCTTCTGAACCGCCAATTGGATGGTCAATTCCAGGGGGACATTTTGGAGCCAGAAACAGGATGCAACCATACTTGGGTAAACTAAGAACTAGGTTCCTCACCCAGTAAAACTTCAAACATTATCAAACAAACCAAATTGCACTGTTGGTAGTGTAAACACTTAGCCGCAGCTGCAGTTGGCCGCAACATAGCAACCTGTCAATCAAAAAACAAGGCCTGAGCAGCTGATGGTGTTCTGACATTTTGGCATACTTAATAGCAGTATCTTTTGGTTTAGGCTAATTTATTAAAATAACATACGCACATGTGATATGAGGTTCTGAAGTGAGTTTACTTAGCAGAACAACCTACCTATAGTTTTGCACAACAATAGTCTAATGTTATCCTTAGAGCTAGCTTGGTTTGACTTGCATAAAAGTGGGTCATGGCTTAATGACCAGTGGGTCACGGGGTGAGACGAGATGAGAACACCTACACAGCATGTGTACAGGACCTTGCTCCACTTGCAAGAAATCACAGGAAACTATAGAATAACTATACTTTTATACAGTACAACTGGGTTTTTTTTTTAAAGTCAACTGCACTCCAACTACAGTTATAAACTGCTTGGCCAAAAAAAGGTCACCACCTGGCTTTAACTAAGCAAATAGGTACGAGGCTCCGATTGGATAATTTCTGCATGAGTGATTATGTTTCAGCTGGCAACAAGTGATATAAGGATAGAGGGGAACCATCATCTTCAAAGAAAAAATGTGGTTGGAAAAAAATCTTGAACGATCATGACCAGTAAACATGTAAATGTGTGGTGAAATCAAATTGTAAGAAAAAAAACAACAGTAGAACTCAGGACTATGTTTAATAGTGAAGGTAAAAGCATTTTGTTTCATGTGCTGGAGAAGACTTTGCACGACTTTGCAAAACTTATTTCTGATGCGTGTCCATGAATAAATCATTTTACTCACATATCCGTTGACTTCAGGTTCCATTTATTTCAGTCCAAGGTTTCCAACAATGTCCAACAAAATCTCACTTGCTCAGATTTCTAAATATAATCACGATCAAAAAACATTTTGTGTGAAGCTCTCAGCATACTCAAACAAATGACTGACTGTCTTAAAGAACAATGGACGCGCTTACCTGTGCAGCACGCCATATAATTACTGAGCTCCACCCCGGACATAATGTGTACAACGTATACTCCAAAATGAAATGAATCAATGAATGAGCATTAAAAAATAGACAGCTTTTACAGTAATTTGTCCCCACGAAATACTTATTCTAAATACTTAGCTCATATCCTTTTAATACTTTTATCAAAAATGATAAGTTTAATCTGAAGCTGACCATACTTAATATGGCTTCTACAGTGGTCTGACTCTCCCATCATCAATTCAAGATCTTGGCAAAAAATGAATGCAACTCTGGATGTAAATAAATATTGAAACATTGCAGAAGCTTATTGAATCAATGCCACAGGAAATGTGTGTCGTAATCAAAGCTAAAGGCAGTCCAACAAAATATGATGCTCCCTAGCAAACTGAAGCCTTTTTTTCTGATTAGCCTCACTGATAAGTGGTTTTCTTAAGGCTACACAGCTATTTGGTGCCAATTCCTTGAGCTGCCTTTGCATTGTGTGGATGGAAATGCTTTTACTTTCACTACTAAACATGGTCCTGAGTTCTACTGTTGTTTTTTTTACAATTTGATTTCACCACACATTTACGTGATTACTGGTCATAATCATTCAAGATTTTTTTTCAACCACATTTTTTCTTCAAAGATGATGGTTCCCCACTTTCCTTATATCGCTTGTTGCCAGCTGAAACATAATCACCCATGCTGAAATTATCCAATGGGAGGCTCATACCTATTTGCTTAGTTAAATCCAGGTGGTGACCTTTTTATGGCCAGGCAGTGTATAACAGATGCAATGCAACAATAGGCAAGGCAAGGCAAGTTTATTTATATAGCACATTTCAGCAACAAGGCGATTCAAAGTGCTTCACAAAACATGTTAAAACCACAGACAAGAAGACACATTTAAAATCATAACACAATTGATAAAAAAAATAATAATAATAATAATAAATTATTATTATTATTAATAATAATAATAATAATAATAATAATAATAATAATAATAAAACATTCATTAAAATTAATAAATAAGAGAAACACAATAAAATCACGATGGACGGAAAACAACTTACTCATACCTTTCCATAAAAACAATAACACCAACGACATGCAATTCCTTGAAATTATGGACTTAAAGTGCTTTTCTGTTGTACGCATCCTGATAGGTATGCTAAAATGTCAGAACGCCAGTGCTACTACAAGCTAAAGTACCTTTCGCATCAGACTCACTGCACAATCGCAAAAATGTAAAATGGCTCATTTTTCCAGTTGTCCATCTAGTTGTGGAGATTTCTCAGGACTAACAGCACTGAAGAAGCTTCTATAATCCTCAAAACTCAAAAAGATTAATTTTAACAGGATGGGACCTTTAAAGTCAGTCAGATTACTAGTATTTTTCACATTAATTTTAAAATGTGTTGCCATATGAAAACATCGTATAAAAACAAAAGAACTAACCGTACCTTCAGTAATGTAGTGTCCACCCAGATACATTCACTACAGGTCTTTGATGTGGAAACACGTCTCCTGTGTTTTTATGTCTGTTCATTTACAGTTTCAGGTCATAATAACCTCACACACACATGATTGTCGCACTATTACCTCAAAACCAGAACTGTACAAAGCAACCGGATCAGATTGAAATGGCAACTTCAGCACATTAACACTTGAACCGCATCAGCAAGTATGAAGCCTAATTATCCAGAACAGGTGTTGATGATGGCAGACGTGTCTTCTTCATGCATGAGCTGCGTTTGCCGTGCAGCTTGCCACCCAAAATGGTGTCTTTCTGTTCATTCGTCAGCTGACTCAGAGGGTGACTTTATGGCAGGAGATGAGCTTTAAATACCAAACAGTCCGAGTGGACGAGTGGAGGAGGCAGCTGCAGCACAGACCAACGTATTTATTTTTTCCTGTTCAGTCCTGGTTTACCTGTTTTGTGATAAATATATATACATATATATGTGTGTGTGTGTGTGTGTGTGTGTGTGTGTGTGTGTGTGTGTGTGTGTGTGTGTGTGTGTGTCACAAAAACAACAGCTCCCACATTATTCAGCTCAGCACCCAAAGGTCACTTATTTTGTTTTAATGTTGCAGACTTTTACAACATTAAATTAAAACAAACAAAATGAGCACTTAATGAATAAAAATAAACAACAATGATAGTCCCCAAAATCTACAAAAAATAGCTAATAATCAGGAACGTTAATGAAATAATCTACAAAATGAACAAAAAGTAATAATGATGATCAAGAAAAAGAACAAAATAATACACAAAATAAACAAAATGAGGCCGTGAATCCAGATGAACAAAAATGCATAAATGCATCACAAAATTAATAAATAAATGAAAGGAAAAAATTGAAATGAGCAAAATTACAGCTCATTAATTGTGGAAATGAAAAAGAGAAATAGGTGTGAACAAAAATGGGTTAAATGAAAAATAATATGAAGAATATAATGAATAAAATTAGGTTTGTATTATCAAAAAATGCACAAAATAATATAAAAGACACAGATTATCAAGCAATGAGCAAAAATCCACACTGTAAGGAGTAATTACAGAATAGGAATTGTTAAGTCGTAGGATGTAAGAAAATTATTGTAACTTGGCTGATGTGTAGTGTGTGCTTTGATCTTTGAAACCACAATGCAGCTGTCACCTCTTTTAGGTCAAAGAAAGGCTAAAGGGACTGGGGGAGCAACCTGAACCGTCATTAGAGCATTGGGTGCTATTGGGGTAATAGGACATTGCTTTGATGTCACCAGGAGGTCAGGAGGCATTTGCTGCAACCGGTATTAGGGATCATCATGTACTGTTGTTAAAGAAGATGAGACATGTTCACAGCCCCGTAGCCTGTTGGACGGATCTTGGACACTCCCACTGAAGCTGCTATTTGACAAACTGTATAAAACTTTGCAGGATCAAAGACTCTGGGTCATTTACTGCTCATAGCATGTTGAGGGACCTGTTTGTAATTTTACATGTGAAGATAAATATTAAATTGGTTAAACTTAAAATATTGTACTTCTCATTCTTCGTCCAATACAACAAACGGGCAAGAAACAGAGATTGTGTTTTCCTTACAACACAATAAAGTAATATGAGCAAATGATTCAGAAAATGGGTGAAATGTTGAATGAATGAAAAGAGGAAATGCAGCTCTGTAGTTCAATAAATGTAATCTTGAAGATATATGTTCAGCATGACATGTCATTAATTATGATTGTCTTGTTTATAATGATTTATTTTTTACTGTCTTCTCTTTCAGTTTGGGCATTGATGTCGACTCAGAGGATGAGGAAGACAAGGAAAATGGTACAGTGTAAAATACAACAAGAGAAGTATTTATTCTTATCATTGCACTGTAAATTGAATTGTTGACAAGAATTTTGCCAAGAAACAGCTGTCTAATGCCAAAGTGATGGCCCAAGGCCCGATCGCAGCGCCCGGGGTTCAAATCCAGCCCCCCAGCACAGGGAGCAACATGCAGCCCCTTGCTGCATGTTGCTCCCTGTGCTCCTCTCCCCACCCTCCTGTCCATCTCCCACTGTGACTGTCCAATAAAGCCCCAAAAATGCCAAAAATAAATCTTAAAACAAAGAAATATGGAGAATAAGTGATTGCATAAGGGTTGAATCTTGCAGGCAGTGTACGGTACTGTATATTTATTATTTTATTACTTACTGATGATCACTTTACATATGACTATAAAATGATTTTCAATCCACAGTTACAAAGGGCCGTAGATATTACTGTGTTTTGGTTTTGCACATTACTTACAGCATATTTATGTGTTTGTCAGAAGAAGCAGGGTCTTCTCAGTCCGGACTGGTTCGACCCATCGCCATCTGCCCACCTGTTATTCAGCCAGAGATCGACATAGAGGTAGGGGCAAAACGAGAATACAATATGATGATTGGGGAGATTTATGTTGAACTTTCAATGACCTTTAAAGTTAAAATTGTCAAACATGATTGCAGCTTGCCAGCTTGTTGGCTTATTTGCCAACAGAGGATTCACATTTAGCGGTTTTGTTGGATTTTGTTCAAATGATCTTGATTTGCATGCAGTGGATGCAACCTTCTCATTTAACAGGTGCTTTATCCTTTTATGCAAATCCCGTGTCTAATAAGTCATAACAAACATTCCTTTTCAGCGTTTATAGCTTATCATCACTGGCTTTATATTGTTCACAGCTCATTGAAGCTTCAGCCACAACTTAGGTAATGTGTCGCTTCTCACCGCTGTAGCACGAGTCTGCACTACTGTATTTGTATCATGATGCATGTTGTTTATGTCTTTGCACCTTATGATTGTCATTTAATTTAAATTCATGGTCTTTTGGTAGTTTTAAGTGACTCGGGTAACTAATAATTATTCACACCCTGTTTAATCATGTCTAATCTAGGGCTGCACAATTAATGGAATCACAGTCGTAATCAACCTGTGCAATTATATATCTGCAAAGCACTACAATTTAAAGATCCAAATATATGATGATTTAATTACACACAAGTGGACCAAAAATAATTGCACAGCCTTACTTGTTTGGTGTTATATTGGATTTGGTGATACTGGGGAAAGCAGTGGTTCTCAACTGGTGGGTTATGATCTGAAAATGGGTTGTATACTCATTCTGAGTGGGATGTAAGCAGTGATGCAGTGCTGGGGATACGCAGGTATATGGCATATACCCAGTTATCTGCTACATGCACATCAGGTTTATATCTACCTTTATAAATCATTTCTGTCCAGAGCATAAAGCCTTTTGACATGAACTATAGAGTTATTTCCTATATTGTCTTTACAGACACTTTATGACAGGCACAATGAGGCCATCTCACTGGAATTATCAGGGTCCTTCAGCTACAAGAATCTGTGAGGCTCACATACAGTACATTTGTGAAGTTTGTGTGCATGTGAAGCATGCAGCTGGGCCTGAGTGTTCTGAGAGAAGGGGACTGAAAAGGAAACATTTCTTTATGAGGATGCTGCAGCGCTTTGGCAAACATATGTGCAGAGGTGGATAGGAGTCAAGTACTTTTACTCAGTTACATGTACTTGAGTAGTTCAAAAGGTACTTCTGCTAGTTACTGTTTTGCAAACTACTATACTCTTACTCAGTTACATTTATGGTGAAAAGTGTACTTCTACTCAGTTACACTGGAATACACCTCTATGAGTAGGAGTCTTTTTTTATCAGAACGAGAAAAATGAACAAAAATAATCAAGTAAATCATTGAAAATCAACAGTGTAAGCAACGACATGAGCAAAAATTTATCAACAGCAATCAGATAAATGAACAAAATTGAATAATATGCGTAAATGAACAACTAAAATAACAAAATGAGCAAAAATGCTAAAGCAAATGAACAAAATATGCAATAAAAGGATCATAAATGAAGAAAATAACCAAGAAAAATAAGAAACATGAACAAACTAATCAAATGAGGTAAAAAAAAAAATACACAAAATAACGATCAAACTAAACAAAACATTTAACAAAACATTCAAGTAAATCAACAAAAATGTACAAAAAACAGGTTGAAATAATACGGTAAGCACATGTGAACAAAATAAGCACCAAAATAATCAAGTGAAAAAAAAACAAAATCAACAAGAATGAACACTATATAAGAGGCTGTAATAAATTGCTCATTATGCAGTTACTTCTTGAGTAGTTTATGACTTTTTATTCTTACTCAGTTACTTATTTTTCTGAGTACTGTACTTTTACTTGAGCTATTATAATTATAAACTTGACTACCATGTCAGTTTACACTACCCACCACTGCATAGATGGAGGAATGAAATGCAGGTCTGCACCCTAAGAATTTCTTCCTTAACTGAAGCCATAATCCTCAGAAAATTAACAGTCAATTAATTCAGGTCTCTGGCGTCATCATGCATTCTGCTGCGCAGTTAGATTCTATTTATACACTGCCTGGCCCAAAAAAAAAGTCACACACTGTAATATTTCTTTAAACCACCTTTTTCTTTGATTACGGCACACATTCACCGTGGCATCGTTTCAATAAGCTTCTGCAATGTCACAACATTTATTTCTGTCCAGATTTACATACATTTTTCAGCATGATATTGTATTGATGATGGGAGAGTTGAACCACTGTGCAAAGCCTTCTCCAGCACATCCCAAAGATTCTCAATGGGGTTCAGGTCTGGACTCTGTGGTGGTCAATTCACGTGTGAAAATGATGTCTCCCTGAACCACTCTTTTACAATTTGAGCCCGATGAATCCTGGCATTGTCATCTTGGAATATGGCCGTGCCATTGGGAAAGAAAAAATCCATTGATGGAATAACTTGGTCATTCAGTATATTCAGGTCGTCAGCTGACCTCATTCTTTGAGCACATACTGTTGGTGAACCTAGACCTGACCAACTGCAGCAACCCCACATCATAGCACTGCCCCCACAGGCTTGTACAGCAGGCACTAGGCATGATGGATGATGACTTCATCCACCTCTCTTCTTACCCTGATGTCTCATCACTCTGGAACAGGGTGAATCTGGACTCATCAGACCACATGACCTTCTTCCATTGCTCCAGAGTCTTTTTGCAATTTGAAGCCTTTTTTCCCTCAGTGACAAGTGTTTTTCTTAAGGCTACACAGCTGTTTAGTCTTTATCCTTTGAGTTCCATTTGCACTGCACTTGTGCAAATGCTCCTACTTTCACTATTAAACATAGCCCTGAGTCCTACTGTTGTTTTTATATGATTTCACCAAACGTTTAAATCATCGCCAATCAAGATGAGTCAAGATTTTTTTCAGTCCACATTTCTTCCTGGAAGATGATGGTTTTCCACCATCCTTCCAGTTTTTAATAATGTGTTGGGCAGTTCTTAACCCAATTGTATTCGTTTCAGCAACCTCGAATGTTTTCTTTGCTTGATGCCAATAATTTGACCCTTCTGAAACAGATTAACATCTTTTCCACGACCACAGAATGTGTCTTTGACATGGTTGTTTAAGAAATGAGAAGCTACTCACTGCATCAGTTAGGGTTAAATAACTTGTTTCCAGCTGAAACGTAATCACCCTTGTGTGGCATCAAGTTCAAAGTACAATTCTGCAGGACTGATGATGCCTACAGTGGAAACAGTTGTCATTGGTTCAGCATCAGGGCATACAATACACAACGGAAAGCAAGTCTGAACTGGATTAAAGTGGGTCTCAACTTGATGACCAGTGGAAAATGTGGGTCACAACACCAGCTGTGAAGTTAGTATGTTTGGCCTGACACTTCGAAACGAGTACTCTGTGCATTTACCCTCATAACCAAGCAGGTAGACTCAAATCACAATCACAGTATATGACATTTACACAAATTGTGCAGCTCTAGTCTAATCCCTTTTATGTTTCCATTAATTGGGATCATGGTATTGTAATCTACTGTCAATGTGCTGACGTCTGGGTGTTCATATTGAATATATATTTTTTTTTAATATGCTGAAACATACTTTGTTTTTGATTGATTGTCTTGATTATTTTGTTAATTGTCTTGATTGTTTTGCTCATTTTTGTTCATTTTCTTGCTAATTTTTTTCATTTTTTGTTTATTTTGTATATTTTTGTTCATTCTCTTGCTTATTTAGGTAATTTATTTCATTTCCTTGCTTGTTTTGTTCATTCTTGTTTATGTTTTATCTTGTACTCAATTCTGTTTATTTTCTTGCTTATTTTGCAAAATTTTGTTCATTTTTTGCTTATTTTGCCAATTTTTATTCATTTTTTGTCCTTATTTTGGTAATCTTTATTCATTTTCTCAAATATTTTAGTCATTTTTGATTATTTTCTGGCTTACTTTGCTTACTTTGCTCATTTTTGTTCATTTTCTTGTTTATTTTGTTCCTTTTTGTTCATTTCTTCCTTACTTTACCTATTGTACGTACAGTATATAATGTATATGTATATATTTTTTAATTTACAGGACAATCCAAAGAGTCAGTCAGTGATGATAATGTGATGAAGTATTAACATTAGTGACCTACAGATCTCATCTTTTCTGTTTGTTTTTCATCAGCATTCCTCCTCATCCTGTTTGTTTAAAGCTGAAATGAAAAGTGAACATCAGTATTTGTCTTCTTCCACATCTTCACACTCTCCATGTCATCCAGTATATTTTCAGCACTTTCACATTAGTATTTTTAAGTCACCACTCCTGCCAATTTCCCTCTTCAAGTTTACAGCTGTAATTTTCCAGGAAATGCATTTTATAAAATTGCTGTCATTCGCCGTCATCACTCAGTCACTCGCTGAGCTTTACACTTGTGATTAAAAGTTTCCTTGTTACAGCTTTTTACTTATTGTGTGCCACACTCAAGTGGTTTCATGATAGATTTTATCTGTACCAGCTACACAAAGTGTTCTCTTAAATAGAAATAAGGCTGTGCGGGAAATATCTATTGTAAATACATGCTGCAGTTTGAAGGAAAACAACTGAAGCAACCAAAATGATAAACATGCAGACATGATTTGTGGAGAAATGTATTCCACTTGTTATGTTTGTCAACAAAAATGATACCAGGTACCACAGCTGAATTGAAGGCGAGAATGGAATAGAATCTTTGCATCACAACGTATCATTAACATGTTTATGTGTCTCTGTTGATCTGCCTTACTAAACACCTACCTGCTCTGTCGTAGAAGGTCTGATATCCATGTCCTGCTCTGTTTTGTCTGGATGTCGTTTTCTGTCTTTTGGTTGTTATATGGATTTCATCTTGGACATGGTTTGAATATTCATCGCATCAGCCTCACATGAGGTAAAACTCTTACCTAAACTATTTTTATTTAGATTACAACTATTAACCAGTTTCCAAAAAAAGTTGAGCTGCTATGTAAAATGTAAAAAGAAAAAACAATGTGATGATTTGTATGTCATTCAAACCCCATATTATTGTAAAGACAACATGAAATGTCAAAACTCAGAAATTAAATTACTTTTTGAAAATGAATTGGATGCCTCAATTCATTAAAAAAAACTTGATTCAGGGACAATTTCACCACCTGCATCACCTCTTAGTTTAATGACACTGTACAGTAAGTATTTGGGAACTAAGGAGCGCAGTTACTGTAATTGTGAGAGTGGAATGTTTTCTCATTCTTGCTTGATATAGAATTTCGACTGCTGGACAGTTCAGAGTCTCCTCTTTTATACTTTACAATTCATAATGCACCAAACATTTTCAGTGACACGTCAGGACTGCATCAGGTCACTTTAGCACAGGACAGATTAACTCCTGCAGAATATGGTTTGGTGTTACTGTTTTCTAAAATAAAAAACAGCAGACATACATCCTTCGATGTTGCTCCACAATGTTTACTTCACAAATGTCCAGGTTACCAATGCAATGTGAACAAATGCAGCCCATACCATCACAGACGCCGGCTTTTAACTGAGCACTGATAACAAGCCAGGTGTTCCCCATCCTCTTTAACCTAGTGTGCATAATTTCCAAAAACCGAAATTCAAATTGTGGCTTTTCAGACCACAAGACAGTTTTCTACAGACTGTTTTCACTTACTCAGTCCATCTTAAATGAGCTTGGGCTTCGAGAAGGCTGCAGTGTTTCTGTATAGACGTAATATAAACCGCATACAGAAGTGTTTCCTCATAGTTTCAGCTGTCATTTGTGGATGCAGTGACAAACTGCATTCAGAGACTTATGTTTTGCAAGTGTTTCTGCAGTGATGTCCACTACAGAATCATGTCATGTTTTAATGCAATGTCATCTCAAGGCCTCAAGATCACATTCATGCAGTACTTGTTTTTGGCTTTGTTCCTTGTGCACAGAGATTTCTCCAGAAATGGAATCTGTTAATGTTTATTTACATTTTACACAACAGCTTAATTGTTTTGGAATCAACGTTGTACATTTAAATCAGCAGGAAGTTGTTTGAATAAGACATTAGTCTCCATTCCTAGTGTTTCAAGACAGAAATCACATACAGCCTGCATTTGATAAAATGCCAGAGGAGCTGTGTTTTAGGGAGAAAACAAAAAATGAAAGTTTGCATTGATCTAATTTCCTTCTCCCATTACTGTCCATGTGCAGCACAGACTCTGGTAAAAGCAAGGTATCTTATTAAATGTATTCTGTACTCATGACAGGGGAAGTCAGGGCTCTCAAGTAGGAAGTTTTGACAGGAATTTTGAAAACCAGCCAGTCATTCATATCATACAGTTTCTCTTTGCATTCACTCACAATTACCAAGTCAGCATGGGATCCATCTCACAGAAAAGCATTAGTATGCCGTAAAATGCTTTTCTCGTCTGTGTGTGCACTGCTAATGCAGAATTCAGATCTGTCCCCTTTGTCTTTATGCTCTCCTAGCTGTCACTGTTGTCTCACTGTTTTACTTTAACAGATTGCAGTTCACCCATCTGGTCCCTCTGTCCCACCCAACCAGGAGCTCCCATCTGTTGATGGCACGCAGTCCGCTCACACTGTATCTGCACAATTTCCTGCTACGTCTTCCTCAACTCGACTTCAAACTAATTTACCCTTTGTACTGGAGACAGTCCAGTTAAATAAGACAGAGGCTTTACCCGGCCTCTGTTGCGCGTTAGGTAACCAAACCTCAGAGCAGCCCAAAGTCGGCAGCCCCTCTGCACCGCCGCCTGCAACAGCTCCTTCTGTGTCACAAGAGTCAGCGCTGACATCAGACAGCTTGCAGGCTGGTGAAGAGGGACTGTCTTCTTTAGAGACTTCCTGCAAACCCCGTCCCGCCATCGAGACAAGTATGTGTCCAACAGGAGAATACGAATCAACCCACGGCCCGGCCGGCTGTCCTTACTTTGAACTGCTGCCTGAATGTGTCTCTGCTGTCAGCGTGACTCAGAGCTCTGAGCCAGCGGTTGCAGTGGGATTGAGTGAACTTGTTGCAGGATTATCTGAAGGTTCCACCAGGTCTGCAACACATTATGAAGGCAGTGTGCCTGCAGTCTCATCTGTGGCAGAGAGTGAGGGAGCAGAAGGTGAAGCTCCCCTGTCACTTGAACCTGCAGAGAATGTCTCACTGAGCGCAGGTGTCACTGAGGTGAGTGAAAACTTAGCTCTTCATTCTGCCTCAGCCTGGGAAGAGAGGCAAGATGCTCCCCAGATTTCCCCTGGCACATTATTAGAGAATCTACCAAATGCACCGTTTGCGGCTGCACAGTCCGAGCATGATGTAAACATTCTGATGCCATCAATCATGTTTGTGAGTGGCGTCGTCTCCCTGTCTGTCGTGTTGCAGCAACCCAGTGCCCTCTACATCATTGGGCTGTTGTTGGTCTTGCATCGTTTGTGATTATGCCGCAAACGTTTCTACTAAACTGCTGTCCATGAAAGTGCCTTTTCAGATTCCAAAATACACGTTTAGTTTATGTTTTAGGTAACACTGTGTGAGTTTCTAGATTGATGTATATTTTCATCTATAGAGATACTATAATGGGCATTGGTGAGGAAGACCATGCAAAAACAAATTAAAACATGTATTTTGAAGAACCTCACTAGAACCATCCTGTGATGTTGCACACAAAGGATCTGATTTAATGTTGTTTATCTCCCACCTCATCAACATCATTGTAATCACTCCGGTGTTAAAAAACAGTACTTTATCATCTTGGATGTTTTACAAGTGACCTGTAGTTACTGTGTTCTTGTCAAGTGGAGTGTCCCAGGTGTTATATTCTGATATCATCCCTCACACCCTCAATGCACTTGATGTTTTGGATGTTTTTAGTGTAGCTAAGGGTGATATTGTGAATTCCACGTGTTATCATGTCTTTAATGAAGAACTGTAGCATTTCCACAGTCACACCAAGACCTTTTATAGAAATTGTATTTTGTTTACAGATGCAAAAGCAAATCAGTTAGGTGAACATTTTTGCCTTAATGATAAAGAAATTATAACCTGCTAAAATTGAGTAAATATCTGTTTGACATTGATGCTGCTTAAGAAAGTAAAGTGTACAACACCAGCCTCTTCACCGGTCTTCCTGTTGATTCTTTCTCCTAAAAATGCTGTTATTATTGCACAGTAACACATTTTTCGGCACAATTTCAACAACCTCTCACTCTGACTGTACTGTACAACATGTTTGAAGTGACAAAAGGTTTTGCAGTGAATTGTCATTAAACATGGTCTTATAACATTCACCAGTGTCTTAGTTTATTTTTCTCTTAATTTATTTTGCATTTAATACATGCACAGTGTCATGTGTGGTAATGACACTGTCGTGATTTTGGAAAGACTGACACCCTTCAGAAATGACCTCTGTCTCTGGAGCACATTCAGCTTTGTTTCATATGACCAAATGTTGACCCCAAAAAAAAAGAACATGATTATAAAAATTATTTTAAAAAAACAATTGAGGAAGTGAAAACAAAACAAACAAACAAAATAGTCAGAAAAATGACCTCATGTTGATCAAAACTGAATACAATAATTAAGAAAATGAACAAAACAAACAGGAAAAGGAACAAAGTTTGACAAAATACTCAGGAAAATGAACAAAATAACAACAGAATAAGAAACAAAATGAACAAGGCACTCAATAAAATAGGATTTTGGAAGGACTGACATACTTCCATAATGACATCTGTTCCTAGAACATGTTCAACTTCGTTTCATATGGAGATGTAAGCTGTAACATGAGCAAAATTAGTAAAAACTAAACAAAATGGAACAGAATAAACAAAAGAAATGAACAACACTGGACAAAATAGCAAATAATATAACCAAATGTTGATTTTTAAAAAAGGACAAAATAGGACTATATAAATTAATCAAGTAAATGAAGGGAGTAGGAGACAAAATAAGAAAAGAAATTAACAAAATAGGGATTTGACCTAAGTTGAACAAAATAATTGAGTAAATGAACAATATAAGCAACAAAGCTGAACATAATTAGAAATGAAATGAACAAAGGATTCAATAAAATAGGATTTTGGAGGAACTGACATATCTAAAATGCACAACATTGAACAAAGTAAGCAAAATCTGAATAACACTGGATAAAATGGTGAAAGACATGATCAAATTTTGACCCATAATATGAACAAAATTGGACAAAACAATTAAGAAAATGAACAGAAATAATACTGGAAATCAATTTAAAAAAGAGTTTAAAAAGGAAAATGTATTAAAATATATAAATTAAAGAAATGAACAAAATATACAACAAAGCTGGACAGAATAAAAAACAAAATAAACAAAGCACTTAATCAAATGGGATTTTGGAAAGAAGCACATGTCTATAATAACATCCATCTACGAAAAAAGGATAAGACAAAATAGTCAGGGATATGACTAAAGGTTGACCAAAATTTGAGATAATCATTTCAAAAATAATCAAAAACTAACAGAATAATCAGGAAAAGGAACAAAATAATCAAGGGAGTGAACAAAGCTGAACAGAATAAGAAGCAAAATGAACAAAACTGAATGAAGTACTCATTAAAACGGGATTTTGGAAGGAATGGCATACATATGAAATGACATCAGAGAGTTTAGCGGCTCTGTCTGTGGCGCATGTTCGGCTTTGCTTCATATGGAGACACACATGAGCTGCAAATAGAAGCCAAAGGTCGCACATTGCACTGAAGTCACAGTATCATGACAGAGTCTGCAGTGGACACTGTGATCTGAGAGCAGTGTTTGAAAGGCGACAACTCCCAAGAAACGTCCTCAGGTGTTGCATGATGGGATGTCAGCACAAGTGTGGATTTTATTAACTCCATGTGAACAAAATTAGCTTTTTTTTAATAATTAATTTTTGTTCATTGCAAGTTCCGTTTGTTTGTATATTGTTAGATTATTTTGAGCTTTTTTTTCAGTTTTTTTCTTCATTTTGGTCAACTTTGTTTATTAAGAGAATGAGCAAAAATGAAAATTTTCTTGATTATTTTGCAGAGTTTTAGTCAATATTTGGTCCTTTTTGAAACTATTATGTTTGTCTTATTGCTTATTTTGTTCATTATTGCAAATTTTCTTTATTGTCTTGTTCACTTTTGTTGACCAAATGTTGACCCCAAAAAAGAACATAATTAGAAAAATTATAAAAAACAATTGAGGAAATGAAAACAAACAAACAAAACAAACAAACAAACAAAATAGTCAGAAAAATGACCTCATGTTGATCAAAACTGAATACAATAATTAAGAAAATGAACAAAACAAACAGGAAAAGGAACAAAGTTTGACAAAATACTCAGGAAAATGAACAAAATAAGCAACAACAGAATAAGAAACAAAATGAACAAGGCACTCAATAAAATAGGATTTTGGAAGGACTGACACACTTCTATAATGACATCTGTCCCTAGAACATGTTCACTTGTTCACTTTTGTTCATTTTGTTCATTCTTCTGTTTATCTTTTACTTTACATTTCACTAGAAAATCAAGCCTTAAAAGCTCAATATTTTCACAAGGATCCAGAGACACCTGAAGAAAAATCCCATTGTTCAAATAACACCTTCATCTCTGGGTGTCAGACACTGTTTCTGATTAAAGCTACAATCCTTCCCTTGAATAACCCTCTCCTCCCCCGCACCCCCCTATCCTGCTCTATCTTCAAAACCTTCAACCATACAATTATCTGTGTTGGTTGTGAGTGACAGATATCGGGATTAGACATGGATTATGTAGTATTTGGCTTTCAAACAAAATTATTAATCAGAGCACACTTTCACTTCTTGGACTTCTGCAGGGGAAGGAGGAGCGCTGCTTAATTTGTGTGATGGTCACATAGCCTGACTGTGGAATGTATTAAAAATTTAAGCAGACTTAAAAGTGACCCAAGAAGGATAATCAGTGTAAATCCTACAACAGACTTTCACATTGAAATAATGAATGCCAGTAATCTATACTACAAGTCAAAAGGTTGGACACGCATTATCCTCCAGTGTTGTTTCTTTATTTTTATTATTTTCAACATAAATACCAAAGATATCAATCTGTGAAAGAACATGTTTGGGATTACAGTACATTATGAACAAAAAGTGTTTAACCAGTTCTCAGATCACAGGTGCACCTTGTCAAGAGTTAATTTCTGCCATTTCTTACCGTCTTAACGTGCTTTAAACCAGCTATTCCTAAACACTAGACTGGGACCCACAGGTGGGTCATGGGAGAATTTATTTGGGTTGCAAAACAAGTTATCATTTTAAGTAAACATGAACTGCGTTTTTGATACTGAAAATTTGTATTATTCTGATTATTGTGATGATAATATTCTTGCCCAGGAATGAGACCACATTACCTTTGCCAAGATGGAGTTATTTATCATTGTTTATATGTCTTAAAAAGTACAAAACTGGCTGAGTAGGTGGCTGATGAGAGGGAAATCTGGGCTTCTCTGCTTAGGCTGCTGCCCCTGCAACCCGTATGAGCGTAAGATTACGGATGGATGGAAAACTCGTTCATTCATTTTCAACCCATTAATCTTCACAAGGGTTGGGGAGGGTACTGGAGCCTATCCCAGCTGGCTTAGGATGAAGGCAGGCTACACCCTGCAAGAGTCACCAATTCATCACAGGGTTAACATGTAGAGACAAACAACTATTCACACTCACATTCATACCTATGGGAAATTAAGAGTGACTAATTATTCTAACACCTAGTCCATGTTTTTGGTTGCGGGTGGAAGCCGGAGTATCCTCAGAAAACCCATGCAGACAGTGGAGAACATGCAAACCACATGGCATTGGGCTGCCATGAGGTACTGGTGCTAACCACCGCACCACTGGAAAACTGACAAAAACAGAAGAAAATGAACAAAATAAAGATAGAAATGAACAAAATAAGTGACAAAATGAAAAAAATCAAGAAAACACATAAAATAATAAAAAACATTAGTAGACATAAACCGACTAATAAAGAAACTGAGCAAAA
>JAQQAE010003592.1:0-19962 GCA_029823295.1 Pseudamia nigra | reverse complement strand
GATCTTTGAGTCCATCTCATGAAAAATGGGATCAAAAACAAAAGTGTTGCGTTTATATTTTTGTTGAGTGTACATACAAATTTCATACAAAGTCATACAAAGTTGTGAAATTTAATGCAATAGATAAACTGTGGCAACTCACGTCTTAGTTGACAGTATCAGTCAGGATCATCCATGTTAGGAATGGAAAATATTTTATATTGATAATGTGAGGACTCCTGTCAGCCCCTCTCCTCTGTATAATCTGGTGTAGGTGTGTGTTTGTTGGTGTTTCGATTCACTGCTGCTGTTCACTCCTTTTCTCCTTGTGTTTTCAGACGTCCTGTCGGCCCCTCCCTCCTGTGTTCATCCCACACACCTGCTGCCTCTCCTCCCTGAGTGTCCCCACCTGTGTCGAATTCCCTGATTATCCCTCGTGTGTATATAGCAGCAGTGAATCCGTGTGTTGGTGCTGGTTCGTTGTGAGTGTTTGTATGCACTGTACGTGTGTGTATTCCCTCGTCCTGACCGTCATCCTGTCCTGTTCTGTTCCCGACCCGCATCCTGTTCTGTTCCCGACCTGTTCCCCCCTCCCCCGCCTGGAAATTCTGCCTGCCTGGTTCCTGACCCTTGGACTGCCCCCGGATTATCTGCCTACTCGTTTCCTGACCCCGGACTGTTATTGGATATTCTGTCTGCCTGGCCCCAGTGACTTTCTGCCCGTTCTTCGACCCGTCCTTCGCCTTGCCCATCTTTTCGTTCGCGATTAAGTATATTTGTGTTAGTATTGTTTTAATCATAATTATAATCGTGGTTGTTATAATTATTATTATAATTATAAACATCATTATTATAATTATCGTTATCATTATTATTATTATTTTTACTATAATAAACTCTATCACCTTGAACTGTACTCTGAGTCCTGCTCCTGAGTCTCCCACACCTGTCAGTGTGTTCAGTCATGACACCCTCCCCCAGGGTGTGTGATGTTTCCAGCATCTGTGGGGGAAGACAACAGCCTACAACTTGTCCAAACATTCTATGACTTATCTTTTCCTGTAAACAATATGTTATTTCATGTCCACATGCGTCCATGTGATATTGTGCAATCTGTCCACTACTTGTGTAATAAAATAAGTATAAAATAAGTATAAAACTTGAGTAATGAATATTAAAGATAAGCATAGCCACAATGTATATATAATATGCATTCCCTTCAATAACAACAAATTCGCATACAGAACGTGACGCCGGAACAGATCAAATTTGTTCTGCGAGGTACCACTGTATTTTGTAAACAGCGCTGCCACATGAGTGGGGGGATATACAACATTCATAGTGGTTGGTTCATTAGCAAAAACACTGGTATGAATGTGGACTGAACTAGTTGAGAATTGCAACATTGTAACAACTTGTGGGTCCAATCGAACCACTGTATCGGACTAACAGGTGTGAAAGCATAGACCTCAACAGCCAGAGTAAAATGCAGTATGTTAGTGAATTGAGAGCAACAGGAGGGAAGAAGCACTTGTGGATGGTTTCATGCGTGTCTTTGATTTTAACAGCAATGCAATCCAGTGACATACAGAATACTATGCTGTCACACTCAGATTTCCCTATTTGACTATATATAAACTTGATCTGAAAAATTATGTCATAATATAATCATAACACAATGCACAAACTGACTGACCTTAAACAGTTCACTTAATTTTCATCATAAATGCATTGGAGAAATTCCTGTTGAAATTCCACTAGTGCCCTGGTACTGCTATGTTTCACATGATGCTATTCTGTGTTAACTATACATCCACTTCCAGGAAACCGTTAGGTCAAGTAACTGTTTGTTTCTTTGTATAAATAAATACTTGAGTAAATGAGCTCGTACTGAAGTACAAAAGCAAGGAGTTAACAGCTCACTGGGTCCAAACAATTCTGCAGCTCCCTGGTAGCCACAGGTTTGATTTGACCTATTGGAGCTTGGAAACTGTATGTTTTTACTAGATTGTATGTACACACCGCACATCTACTGGGGATTTACTACCTCATGTCTATACGTCACCTTGGCTCATGTTCCAAGTGTGATGCTTTACAAAAAGGAGAGCTCAGCTTCTGAAAACCTCCATTGTTGGTGTAAACCAGGACATAATTATGAGTCAGAGTTTGGCTTCAGTTGTATACAAGTCAAGTCAAGTCAGTTCCATTTACAAAATGCTTCCAAAGAAATTCTTTGCAATCTGTACAGCTTCCATACCTGGCATGCTCTGACCTTAAATGAACTGCAAAATACAATTGCATACACATTCTTTCCTTTAAAGGTCCCCTACTGTGACACGTTTGCATGTGTACAGTTTATACAGTATTTGTCCATTAAAGACTACTTTAAGAGACATGAGAGACATAATTGTTAATTTAAGTTTTCCTTAGTTTTCAACATGATCTCTTTATAGCTCTGCCACACATTCTCTGACTTCACTTTAAGTTGCCATAATTGCCCACTTTTACTCAGACAACATTCTAATTGGTTGAAAAATGGGACATTCCCAAGGTAATCCGGGATCACATTTTGATAAACACAACTATAAACACAGAATGATGCACTTTTCACTTACAATTTGCAAAAAAAAAAAAAAAAAGTGAGGGCTGGGCAGTTACACATTGTGGTGGAGCTAATTTAGCTGGTATGACTGGTTGAAAATTTTAAATTCTAAAATTTTGATCTGTGCTGACTCATGGGGTTGGTCAAACGTACTTTTTCTTGACTATGATTGGTTATAACTTGTGATGTCAAATCACAAAAATTCCATATGGCTTATTTTTCCATTTGTCCATCTTATTGTAAGGATTTCTCAAAACTGGTAACACTGAGTTCATATTTTCAAAGCTTTGATTTTACAACACAGAGTTTATATAAACATCACATCCATAGACTGTATATATTAGTGGACAAAGTGAATGTGACATCATCCATTGGTTTCTGAACAGCTGTTAGGGGCCAATCAGGTTGCCACTTCCTTGTTGAAATTTTGGAGCCAAATTCAGGATGTAAGCATATTTGAATGAATGGTGGCAGAGTTACCGGAGCATAGTATGTCAGGGGTCTCATGGGAAAGCAAATACTAGCCGCTAGCTTACTCACTCAAGCCATATTAAAATGTTGGCAGTATAAACACTTACTCACAACTACAGTCAAGCAAATCTCATGTAAAACTATGCCCTATTGAATAAATATAAGAAACAAGGTCCAACTCGGTTTGACTGCACAGGCCAGTCTAGTTACCATAGCAGCCTGTCAATCAAACCCCAGCAAGGCAGTGATTTGTCAGATTACTTGCCAAAATAGCTTAGTAATGGAGCAAAAATTTTCAGAGAGAAGTTCAATGCAACGCTCAGGGCTGCTTGGAGCCTGCTGAACAGTACCCCAGTGATCAAATATTACAACTGTAAGTTACCTCTGCATCTGCCTCACTGAACAGCTCTGGTCATTCCCCACTGGTCAAAACTCAATAACTGTGGATTTTTGCAGTATGGGACCTTTAAGGAGCGTTCTCGTGTTGTTACCAGATTACTGTTGTGATGTCTCAACCTGCCTGTGTGTGACATTACTTTGTGTTATTGTGTCTTGTGAAATAAACTGATCTTAATAGCTTTAATAATCAAGTTAAACAGTGAAAATATCACCCCCATGCCTGTGTTCCAGAAATAAACGGCAGAAAATGAAACCAGAAAAACATCCTAGATGGTGTAGAGTATTTTAGAGATATGTATTTGATCACCAAATGATGGTAAAGACACATAAAGCCTTATTGTTTGCAGTAATGGGCAGCAGTGTGGGACCTACGTGAGGAACGTGAGTTGTGATTTTGCTCGGGTATTCCCTCTGGGTCTCCTTTCAGTGGAGCTACTGCAGCAGCTTCATTTCAGAGCCCTGTCTCTGTGTTCCGTGACACACAGCACTACCTGCTGGTCAAAGTTTGGAACTGCAACGTAGTGAATGAGATGACTGAAATTCCACAATGTCAAACTCCAACTTGCACGTGTAAAGTACAATAAAGCGATTCTTACATCCAGTGTTTCTCAGTGTCTAAACTCTTTTTGCATTTTTTTAATGAGCATCATTTTCAGTGCCAAACAACTCATCCTGGATCGGCCCTAATTTTATATTCAGGACCTGGCACTGAGCTGCGCCAATTTTCACACTTCATATGCTGGAATAATTAGCGACAAATCTTGCACGTTTCATTGCTTCTCAAGAACATTTAACAATCCTGCTCCTCTCTCAGGTCTGAATGGGAGCATGGGGAGCCAGTGTAAAGTGACTCATTCTCTTTCTCTTTTTGTGCCGCTACTTCAAGAGTTTGAATGAGTTTGAATATCTCCCCCCCGCTTTCTCCTCTTTCCTCTCCTCTCCTCTCCTCTCCTCTCCTCTCTCCTCTCCTTCGCTCCTCCTCATACCCCCACAAACCTTCCCCTCTTATTAAAACAACACGCCAATCTGTTGTAGCCCGGTAAAGGGGTTTGGGAGCCACAGCAGCCGTAAAGGAGGCTCCACACAGCCCGTCTGGAAGGAATTAGACAGCTGAAACAGCGGCACAGACTTTTGGCCACTTCTCTGCGCTCCGTGTAACCTGGATGCTTGAGGAACCTACAGAAATACTTACCTTCCTTACATCCCCCTTAAAACAGCAAAATACAAATGATCTGACATGGTGGATGGCATTTGATTAGTGATTGCTGGAACTGACGCTGCTAATGATGATGGCTTTTTGATGACTTTTTAAACATTTAAAATATGAATGAAACTGTCAAAAGTTGATGGGAACATATTTATCATTTTAAAGTCTACTTTTATTTATATTTAGTGGTGACATATGAGTGGCATGATGTTTGAGCATGTGGTGCATAGTTAAACACTAAAGACTGCTTGAAGAATTCTTGCCATTTTTTGATGAGCAAACACAAAAACCCTGCGTGATATTGTTATTTTATTTTATTTTATTGCTAATGAGAACCATTTGGAGAGGATTCATGAGACTCGCTACCACACAAGTGTCCTTTGAAGCTTTTGTGAGACTTTTTCTCCTTGTGGAGTGGTACCAGAGCCGCCGGAGTTGACCGCATCCTCCCTGAAGGACGACAGACAGGACGGCAGCTGCTTCAAGGTAGGCGGCATTTGGTGACTAAGCATCCTGATGTGGGGAAATATTTCACTGAAAATCCTAGCTTGTGTTGAAATAGTAACAATACTGACTCTTTCAAATCAGTGAATTAAATGCAACTATTTAGGGTTACTTTGATATTTGAGTCATTGAGTGATTTTTTTTTAGAAAATTTAAGAGCAATGATGCTTCTCTGTGCTTATATTTCAGGAGAATGCCAGCTGCCACTTTTCAATTTAATTTATCTCAGTGCGCTTCAACAGGTTGTGCATAAAAGTTACGCCAAGAGTGCGTCAGGCGCTCCTCTCTTGTGCAAAATGATTATTTTAAGAGTTTATTATTATACACACATCCCAAAAAAGATAATATTGTAGTTGTTTTGTTACTATATTTGCCATTCATTATTGTGCACTTGTGGTAATGCTTAAAAATGTTACTAGAATACGTTTTTTAATCGTATGAGCCAAATGTGATCTTGGTAGACCCATTCACTGGGGTCTAATAATAAAACGCTAGTGGTGACGTCACACGGCTACGTCTTTATTCGAGATTTTTCGGCCAATGATTTGGACATATTGAGTGGACCTCGTGGTAGGAGCGCGTAATTTGATGTTTAACATCTGTGTTCACGTAAATAGTGGATATCCTGAATTTAAGACATTATCATCATGTAAAAACCATTGGTAAAGATTTTTTAAGTGGATACCATGCCCTGTAGTTCACATTAGGTCAGCATAACTAGAAACACCAGAAATGTGATCTCCTGTGCACCTTAACATTTGACACTTAATGCATGTGAGATTATTGCTGTGCTTGCACAAACCCCCACACACATACAGAACCAAATGCAAATCAACATCTGTCAGACTGCTTTGACATCTTTTTTTTCCTCCACCCGCCCCTCAGATACCCCATATAAAACCCACATAAGGAATGTTTGTCTGTGAGTTGGATGCCTGAACATTGCTGACATTTATCCCTGATGCATGCCTGAGTTTCCGTCCTACACATGGACTTCCTACTGACCTGAGCCATCTTTTCAGGCATTTTAATGTTCAGAGGCTGCATTTGATCCAAATTGTGAGAGTTTTCTCCACTGTCAATTATATGTAGCAGCACAGTCTGAAAATGTCTGGAAATTTCTGCATTAGCTCACACTAATTACAACTTCCCAGTTTGAAATGCACAAGTACAGTAGAGACAGATCACATGTTGTCTGCATAATCAGTGCATGAATGTTATACACTCAAACTAGTACCAACATACTGTCCCTAATCTCAGCCGTTAAGGGAGTTCCCCTACTGAGTTTGGAGCTCAGCACAGCAAAGAGTGCAGGCAATCTCTGTTGCTTACTAGTAGATGAATAAGCTCTAAAGCGCTTAATTTCCCCATGTAGCAAAATAGGTAGTGCAGGTATAGTAATAGGACATTCAACAGGGACCTCTTGTTGGTGACACATATAGTGCTTTGCAGACTCATCAGAGCTGCAGGATGTTCTTCCACAAACTGCAGGAATCAGTTTACTACTTACCAAAAACAGGCATTCCATACCTGGTCCCCATTAGGGCTTACAAGAAGTCTCACGTGCCATTACTGCTCACAGCAAGGGTCCTTCAGTACAGAGACCTTGTGGCTGGAAGGCTAACTACTGAAGTCAGAAAAGGCTGCAAGTACAGAGCTCCTCCCAGACACACTCACCTCAGCACCTACCTCATCTACAGTATTTTACATTAATGCTACATTTTTTCCAGTTTCCCTTGGTAAAACAGATTGGAAGCAACACAGCAGCCGGCCAGTAAATGTGAAAATTTGGATGTCAGTGAGGCTCTGCCTCCCACTACCTCATACTAAGTCATACAGAATCTCACAGCCAATTATCCAATGCTACAGTTTACTATAACCTAGTAGCTGAGCTCTGTCAAAAATAACATGTTGACTTCTATTTTCAAACTCTAGTGGCAAAATGTGTCAAATCATGTCCTTCCTTTGATTCTTTATGGCTCTAATCTGGTCATGTACCGATTCCTTGGGGTGCTGACTTTCTGTTTCCACTATCTCCTATCTCTTCTGCCATGATAACAGGAAGCACTATGAATAGTCTCTAAAGTGTTAGATCAGTGGATGTCAAAGCCAGAGAGTGGTAAAAGCAGAAATAACTTGTGAGAGATCAGATTGTCTGGTTTTCTTCTAGCCATTAAGTATGACACAATACACATACCGTAGAATTGCAGGAAATTGTACAAAAGTAACACATTCTCAGACACACAGACTTGATTTTAAAGAGAGGAATGCCCAACTGAGCTGCATCTGTAAATCCTGGAGACTTCCACAGTGGAATGACTCCAGTGTTTCAGCTGGCACAGACATGAGCCAAGTCCAGCAACAGGCCTGCAGTCTCTTTATTTTACCTCTTTTTATGTCTGCTGTCCTGCCCTCTTTCACTCACCTTTTACTCATTCAGAACTGTTTTTTCATCTTTCTTCCTCTCCTGCTCACATCTCTTGTATTCATTCACAAAAAAGAGAGAACAAAGGATCAGTCAAAGTACAACAATATGCCAAAATACCAAACGGCATAGCTTGGCTTCAAAATAAAAGGAGGAATTAAATTAGTGGTTTATTAAATGATTAGCTATATCTTCACCATTCCATAAAATCAACGTGACGCAAACACATTTGGCAAAGAATGAGATGATCCAGGCTTAACCATAGCACACAATGAAGAACAGACTTTAAACACTTTTCCTGCTTGCTGTAATCGGTACGATTTGCCAGATTGAGCATTATCACACCTGAACTGAAGCGTATTCAGAAGGTGAGGAAATAAAACAGGATGTAGAATGTAATACTGTAATATTGCACCTTTGCCAGTTGCTGCCCCGTCCACCTGATTCTAATCATGTAAGAGGACATGCTGTTTAGCGCAGTGTGTGGTGTTACTGTTCACTTCTGGTTCTTATAATGACATCTCTCCCACAACAACAGCACACTGTGACCACATGGGCAGTTTACAAAGAGGAGGAAGAGGAGGAGTGAGGAGAAGCAGCTACTTATTTTTATGACTTACATGACCTTTTGGCTCATTTAGAGTATACTGTTTTATTATGGCTCTTGCAAAGTGTGCTGCACAGTTCATGACTCTTGACTCTGTGCTCTGTGCAACTGCATTTACATATGCCTGTATCCTATTTGGACCATGTGATCACTTCTTGTCAAGCATAATTTATTCGAACAAATTCAAATATTGCTGTGGTCAGGAAGTCCTGAGTTTCCACTCTATGCTGCCTCGGACGGCAGCCAACACTCAAGTCTTTCCCAGCCTCTCCCTCCTGTCTGCCTCGTCATCTGCTTAGGAACATGTGAGTTTTAGCTGCATCCTGCTACAACCGTCATGAGGGCCATCTTCACATTTAATGCATTTAAAATGCATCCCGGCCTTTTCCAGCCCCGCCCAGTTCAATCTCACAAACACACACACACCCATAAAGTTTTGCACATAAGTTCACCATGCATACTAATATATCTTCATTTTCTCCACGTATAATGTCATCTTTTTTCTACCCGCCTGACATCATCTGTTTCATCTATTTTCTCAGTAGTGTCTTGGTAATGACATTAACTTCATCCAGTATTTCAACTCTGAGAGGCTTTTAGCAGAGATATGTGACCATGACTTATATTTATTGTAGATTAATGCTTGTAATTGATTAAAAGCTTTTCCTTAGTCAAGTACTGTACTTCATGTCCAGAGTATACCAGCCACAGGTGTGAGCTGGCTCCATCTTTAGGGCAGCATTAAATTTTGACTTGTGAATCCCACTTGTCTGGCCAAGTGGCTGATTTGTGAGCTTTACACTCTGAGCCAATGGCTGCTGAGTCACAATAACATAAAGATGTACTCTATATGTCATCTCAACTCTGTACAGACCAGCCAGCTGTCTTCGTTGGCTCTGGTTCAGATATACTGCCTGTGCAGAACATACAGTGATGGGTCACACATTCACATACACGTATAATACATGATGTATATTATATAGACACACACCAAAGTCTGTTGAGTCTTGTTATATTTTATGTTCCATCACAGACCTAAGGGTACATGGAACCTCGCTGACAGGGATTCCACTTTCCTGCTCTCCTGTGAGTTTAGTCAAAACTCTCTGTTCCTCCTTGCAGCACACATTCACTAACACACACATGCACACACTTCCTTCTGCGTGGTTAAACGTGCACACATGGCATGTCGTCAGCAGCCACAGACTTAATGGTATTCACATTTACTTTGGACAACCCAGTACAGTGTAATGGACAGCCATCTGCTGTTATGTAACATACATGTGGCGATGATTCTGATGGTATTAAATCACTTTGTCCAAGTGTTAAATCTGAATGTATATCTTTTCTATAGCCGAGTCAAATTGATTTTTTTCCCCATGAAGCCATATTATCTTCATGAGACCATAGATTCAGTCAGTCTTCATTTCATTTCGGTTTAAGTCAATTTAGTGTGCTATAGTAGTAAAGAATAATGTACATACGACAATACACAGTAGTACATTGTACACTCATCAGGGGTGATACTTTTTAAATTGAGAAGAATAAATAGATGTAATAGTAAGGATACTAATGAATGAATTAACTAATCCATTCATTCATATATTCAGTCACTCATTCATTATTTCATTCAATTCCTTTTTTGCTTTTTATTTCTTTTAACAACCACTATTTTTTATTTATCATTGCAAAACCTCACATTATTGCAATGCTATTTCTCAGACACAGTCATTGGGAGTTTACTCAAGAGGATGTCAGTAACGTCAGAGAGAAGCCGCTGTAGCATCCAACCCAAGGTCAGCACAGGGTAGGAAACACATATATACGGTACACACAAGTCAAACTAGATGTTCCAAGATAGCGACAATTCAAATGGGAAGCTTGGTGATGTCAGTCACATGCGCTAATGGCACCTTCAAAGCCAGATACATGCTCTTGCACAGTTGGACACGTGTGTGTTATACGCTAATATGTAACTGCATGTGCACATGATGCAGCACAGAGTGACATCATCCTCTGATAACACAGTCACAGATACTCCTCTAATTAAAAGCTTTATCTCTTAGGCACTGAGGCCAAGTTTGAGAAACCCATCCCAACTGATCACTCGTCTGTGTTTAATTTCTTTGCAGTCTGAGCTAATTGTAATTCTGACCTTTGCAGTCTGATCACACACCCTTAAGGACCTGTGAGATTCATTCTGTGAATAGTTGAGCATCTTCACATGCAGCAATGAACCGCATTGTTTATACTGAAGACACGCGCTTTTGAAATTTTCAAGTGCGGGTGGCAAATGCAATGAATTAAATTTTTTTGTTTGGTTCTGTATTTTTACCAGTAATATTTTACCCAAACAAGCATGCAATGTCAAAGTAAAAATGATGAATAAACAGAGGATATTTGAGGCCACAGACTGCAAACTTCCCAGTCTGCAGACAACAGCTGAGTTTATTTAAAATGAATGCAGGAAGACAGGATGAAGGAGTTTACTAGGCACTACCTTCCTTGTTAAAGAAAATGCACATGCATTCCCTCATACACAGGCTGAGGGAGGTCTGAAGGAGGTAATTTTAAATGCGTATGTTACAAAAACGTGCACTTCTTTCTCTCTGCACAGTTGTAATGTACTTTTATATGTGCACTAGTGTATATATAGTGTGTGTGTGTGTATGTGTATCAGGGGTCTTGTAAATGAGCAGCTGACGTTAAGAGCCTTGCCACGTGCCAGAGGAAGCCTGCTACACTGGTTGTGGCCTTCTCATCCAAAGATCAAATGAACAGGCCATTATGTCTGAGCCAAGGGGTGTGTGTACTCTTCTATTAGTCTGCCTTTCTCCTGTCTGTGTCTTTTTATTGTTTCATACTGCACAATTTGGACATATGCAAATTCCTCTTATCTTTGACATTTCATCTGGTTAACCTACTTTCTATATTATCTTCATCTTTACCTTACCTTCTCCTGCCCCTCTCCTCACCCATTTTTACAATTCTTTTCGCTTTGTGTATTGCTCTATCCCTCCCTCCATCTGTCTTGTGTATTTAGGTGTGGTGTGAGGAATTCCTGCCAAATCACATCCACTGCTAGACTTTGTGTACTCCTTTTTTGATGACTTTATGGCTTCCCCTCATCAGCATTTCCTGAATATGACTTAAATGTCTGACTAACAAAACCCCAAACGAGAGTTCATGTGTAGATTCGTCTGTTGAGTCACTGAACAGATGATCTGTCTTGGAAATGCTGATCCACAAGGGGGTGCCCTACTGAATTCACCTTGTGAAGGGGTCAATCAATCCTCCATCTTTCCTCGATTGTATATTAAGCAAAGCCTGCATTTGTAAAAGTAATGTACTATCATATTCTCCTTCTGGCCACTCTGCATATCTATCACTCATTTTAAATGGAGTAAGGATTTTCAGCTTTTCTCTGATAACATTAGTAGAGCAAATGCACACATGCTGCATTTTAAAATCGAAAATCCCCTGTCTTCTTCTTCTTCCCACGGAGATATAAACAGATGACATCACAGGGTGGTCCGCTCTGCGCAGAGTTGAGCCACTCTGAGTGGGTCTCCGTGGGTCTGCCAAACAGATGGCGGTAGCAACATAATGAGGCCTGGAAACAAACTTTTCAAGCATAAGATTTTGTTCAACACAACCTGACTTCACAAAGCGCTGAAGGTTTCACTGGAGATATGAGTTCCTTATATGGGATGGTTGTTTGAAAGGCTTCTGAATGTTATCTTTACAATGCTGAAAAAAATATTGTCTTAATTGTTTTTTGAAAGCAGATAGATAATTGGCAAGGGCATGCATGATGTTGGTTAATTAGGTCAAGAAATCTTGTCATTTTGGCCCCCACACAAAGAGAGCTTGGACAAATGGCATCTCACAACTGTTTGACATTTAGACAGAGATTTAGTAAGGGGAGGGAATGGGGAAGAGGTGAGCAAAAGAGGAGGGGAATCTTCACTGCTTTGTGCCTTGGAGCTGTGAATACATAGGACTCTGGCTCCAAATTGCATGCAGTTGTTTGCTTTATCATGCTTTTTCTTATTTGATCTCTCACTTTATGCTGTTTTATGTGAAGTAAAAATAGTAGGTTTTTAAGAACAGTTAGTTTATTTGAACTGTGGATGTAGGAGACTCCATCCTATAGTCAATGCACTACCTGTATTAAATAACAGTCAGTGCAGCCCCAGGAGTACATGCATGGAAGTTGAGCAATTTACTGCAGTGGATGAGACCAGCAGAGAATAGACCAATGATGAAATATTCATTGTGAGTTTAATTGTACAGCGTCGTTCAGAATATTTTCACCACTTTATTTGCTGTTTGACAGTCCTTTCCAAGCAGGAACCTAAATCTTAAAGGCACCAGATTCCTTTGACAAAAACAGCAATTTTACACCTCAGAACACAAAAGTTTCTGGTTTACCTTATTACAACACCTAAATCACCAAATTAAAAAAAAAAAAACAACTGATGCAGTGGCAGACTACTCAGTTCAATTCAGTTCTTCAGTTCAATTCAGTTGTATTTGTGTAGCTCTGATCGTAATCCAAGAATATGGTATTGCTGCACAATTCAAGGCAGAAGACTCAAAAACTATATGGAGAACAAACCTAAGAGAATCACTGAGAGTAAGCTTGGGGTGACAGGAGGAGGAAAAGCTTTCGTTAATGAAGAGAAAATCCTCCAGCAGAACCAGGGCTCTGGGTAGGTGGCCATATGCCCTAACTAGTCGGTTCGTGGAAAGAGGAGAAACAAAAGAAAAGCGTAAAGATAGACCAACAAACAACGCAGACACTGTTTGACACAGACACCGGACAGGTCCACGACCAGCAATCACCCATCCACATTCAGCAACTCCTGTGGTCTGCAAAGTACAGTAAAACTGATTTTGCTGGAGTATGGTGCCTTTGAAGAGAGCAACATAGTGGTTGCTTGTTTTAAAAGGCTGTCTGTTGGCAACATAAATCACTGGAAATATTCAAAATGTCACATACGCTAAAACTGATGTGATTGTTCCATGTATAAGATACAGTATGTTTTGCATCCACAGCAGCAACATTGTTTAGCTTGAGTGCAAGTTCTCCTGTCTGCTTCTTCCCAATGATTATGTCAATGGGATAATCCTTAAAGTTACCCTAAAATGTACCAAACATGGTTATAATACCTCATAACATCAAGCATATAATTATGCTGAATCATGACAGTTTTTGCTCTGTATTGACTAAATTCAGTCTTTTCTTTTGTTGTAGATGAAATGTCAAAGAGTACTCACGTACCTGAGGATATTTGGGACCACTATGTTTGGTGTGTCCCTTCTGGTGGGCATTTCCACAGCCTACATCATGGGCTACCAGTTCTTCACCACAGCACAAAATCATCTATCCTTCGGCTTGTATGGTGCCATCTTGGTTGTCCACCTCATTATTCAAAGCCTCTTTGCACTCTTAGAACACAGAAACATGAGGCGATCCCTAGAAACGCCAATCAAATTGAATAAATCATTGGCGTTGTGCATTGCAGCATATCAAGAGGACCCAAACTACCTGAGGAAATGCCTAGTGTCAGTAAAGAGGCTTACGTACCCAGGAATCAAAGTTATCATGGTGATCGATGGGAACTCAGATGATGACTTGTACATGATGGAGATTTTTAAAGAGGTCATGGGATGGGACAAAGCAGTCACATATGTGTGGCGGAGTAATTATCATAACAAAGGACCAGAGGAGACAGATGAGAGCTACGCTGAGAGCCTTCAACAAGTGTCCAGAGTGGTGCTGAACAGCAAGTGTGTGTGCATCATGCAGAAGTGGGGAGGCAAGAGAGAAGTGATGTATACAGCCTTTAAAGCACTGGGCAGGAGTGTCGACTATGTGCAGGTAAGACTACAAATGTAATAATTTCAGAATTTAGGCATAAAAATGAAGTGGTTTAATTGAATAAAGCAAAGGTGGAGCGTCATCCATAAAGACAAATCAGCTCTTCACAGGTGGATGAACATCATCCGCTGCTTGATTGTAGGTACTGTAGATACAAAGTTTAGAAAAGTTGATAACACATGTAGGACAGAAGCAAGGATAAAATGAAAGTTAAATCAAGGTAGGATGCAATGTAGGCTGGCGTGAGCTTCAGGTCCAGAGGAAAAGAAAGGCAGAAGGAGGTCTGAAGGGATAGCTGCATGGGGGCGGGGGGGTTCTGCGAAGCTAAACATGGGGTCCACAAAGACTCCTTTGTATTGCTTTTAGACGGCTGGTGGCTGTGTGCATCATGTTGTGAAGCGTAGCGTGAAGGAGGGCAGCAGTAGCTGATGTCTAAGTGTAATAACAGATCTGTTTCACAGAACTGAGTGTTACATCATCTACATGAATGGTAGTCATGTTCAGGTAAAACAGTGTGAGAACATTTTATCTACCTTCAATTCCAAAGTACGCTTCTAACCTGTTGTTTGCCGTAACTAATATATGTCTATCAATGTTGCTTATTTTATGATGCACAGTTTCTGTTAGCCTGACCATATCCAATTCTGGACTCTCCAACGTGATCACAGGAGCTTATTTATATTTTCTGCCCCTTTTACAGTTAATCAGTTCTGCCTCATTTTGTGTAGGTATTGGTGAGAAATGTGCAATGATGCAGTCTAACACCTGCATATAGCTGCAGCTTGCCAGAAGCCTCCAGTTTAACAAAGATTTCAAAAGAACTTATTACAGTGCTGGTAATAGCGCCAGCACCCTTACACGTTTCGGGAAACGGGGGACATGCCTTTTTTACTATCACCGGGCTCCGTCTGTAACAGATGTGTTTTGTTAATAGGAACTGGGCTTCAACTTTGTTTTCATCACCTGGTGTTGGTAGAGAGGAACACTACCATTTATGGAAGAAAATGAGGGAGGGAAAAAAAAGCAAAATGATAGTGGGTGGCTACAGGCAGATAAAAGTTAAAAGCAGTCTTTCTCATCTGTTGTAAGAGTTTATCAAGTGGATGTATTGTTATTTGTTATTCATACCATTTGTAGTGTTTATTGGATGTATGACCATCTTTAATTTCTTTCATATTATATTTATGGATACCATAGACTTCTCTGCCTGAGAAAGAGGGGATTTTCAATACTTTGGTCTGGTGTCCTTTAATTGTTTTGTATGTTATGTACAAGCCTTTGGTCCCTAAAGATGAATAAGTACTTAGCTGATTTGTGTATTTCACTCAGGTGTGTGACTCTGATACCATGTTGGACCCAGCATCATCAGTGGAGATGGTGAAGGTCCTAGAAGAAGACCCCATGGTGGGAGGTGTTGGAGGAGATGTACAGGTATTGTTATTGCATTTAACATGTCTCAAATGTCACTGTTCCCAGGGCATTTTTATTACACAATCATTTTCATGTTGTCTATTTGTCTCTCTCCAGATTCTCAATAAATATGAGTCATGGATATCCTTCCTGAGCAGTGTAAGGTACTGGATGGCCTTCAACATTGAGCGGGCATGCCAGTCCTACTTTGGCTGCGTACAGTGCATCAGTGGGCCTTTAGGAATGTACCGGAACTCCCTCCTGCACGAATTCCTTGAGGACTGGTACAATCAGACGTTCATGGGATCCCACTGCAGTTTTGGAGATGATCGCCATCTCACAAACAGAGTTCTGAGCCTTGGGTATGCAACCAAATACACTGCACGATCCAAATGCCTCACTGAGACGCCAATTACATATCTGCGCTGGCTTAATCAGCAGACACGATGGAGTAAGTCATATTTCAGAGAATGGCTCTATAACTCAATGTGGTTCCACAAACACCATTTATGGATGACTTATGAGGCTGTGATCACAGGGTTTTTCCCATTTTTTCTCATCGCCACTGCAATCCAACTCTTCTATCAGGGAAGGCTCTGGAATATTCTGCTATTTCTCCTCATTGTGCAGGCAGTAGCACTCATCAAATCATCCTTTGCTAGCTGCCTCAGAGGTAACATTGTCATGGTTTTTATGTCCTTCTATTCTGTTCTCTACATGTCAAGTCTGTTGCCAGCCAAAATGTTTGCAATAGCAACAATAAATAAGTCTGGATGGGGGACTTCTGGAAGGAAAACAATAGTGGTGAACTTTATTGGTCTGATCCCAATATCAGTTTGGTTCACTATTCTCTTCATTGGGATTATATATACAGTAATCCAGCAGACTAGAAAACCCTTCCCTGAATCTGAAAAGATCGTTCTGGTCATAGGGGCAGTCGTTTATGCCAGTTACTGGGTCATACTGTTGACGTTGTATACAGTGCTCATAAACAAGTGTGGTAAGAGAAAGAAGGAAACACACTATGATATGGTGTTGGATGTATGACTTGCAGCACACTCAGCACCACTGAACTATCTTCACACCATGTTGTTGGGACACAAATGTTTCTTTGGAGGCAACATTGGTTGAGATCTGCCAAAATGGGCAAAGAACTAGAGCTTCTCAAAACCAGTCAACTTCAATGTCAAAAATATACAAATGGCAGTGACTACTTTGTTAGTTTATGACATAGCTAATCTGCTTACCAAGACTAAATCTAATGCATTAAGGTCATTTACTATAGGCTAGCTAGCTATCTTACATAATTTAGTAAAGCTGGGTTACAGACAGTTTATTGTGGTTGGCAGCGAGAGTGTTAGGCTTTATTCTAGTAGCTACCTCTTACCCATGTCATTTTGACTGGGTTTACTCTACCATTCACAGCTTAGCCAAAGAAACTGCAGAGGTGTAACTTTGCCCATTGAGGTTTTCTCAACCAGTGAGAATATCTAATTCCATAGCATCATTGTGTCTATGAAATGTTGGAACACTCTAAATGAAATAAATCAAACAACATGTTGCCCTCGCTAAAGGGAAGAAAAAGACCACCACATAGTTTCAAGCTGAGGTCTAAGTGAATCTACCAGCCACTACACCAGATGTGTTTGTGTATGTGTTCTTTGTTGAAGGGACTGCTGTATACATGTGTACACTTCACATATGAAACAAAACAGGAACATTTTGTAGGATGCAGACAGCTTTTGATTGTCACTGATGCTGCTGTGTCAGGCTGTGGCTGTAGTGACAACACAGCACTGAAGTTGTTAACGGTATTTAGAGGCTGGTGCCAGTGTTATCAGATTACTGTAAACTGAAACGTTTCTCGATAGTCTGTGTGGATGTCATGAAGCGGTGGCCACCAAACTGTTAAACCCTTAAGGGGAAGACATTGCTGCATCTGTCCAGTGTTTTTAAAAAGGCTTTCAGGAACGCCATCAGTGTCAAAGAATGAACATGTGTGGCAAGGGCTGTAAAGAAAGTAAGGTATTCTTTCCTGTTGCATTCCTGTCACATGAGAAAGATACAAACTTCCTTCTGCTCTTCACCTTTTCAGCTGTAAGAAAATACATGGCACATCTGCGATTGGCAGGAGAATCAGTCACTTGACTGCTTTGATTCCTGTTTTAATAAATTCAGAATATATTTATTGCCACCCAAAATACTCATGAAAATGCTGCATTTTGTTGTATGCAGTCTTCAGAGCATTGATTACAGTGACAACTTATCCAGAGCCCAGGTGCATCATATGCATACAGTAAATCAAATAAGTGAAAACAATAAAGTTCTATACAAATTTGTACTGCCAATGTCTGGACACCAGCCTTAAACCTTTTATTCCCATACAACGTGACTGCAGTATTTTTATTAACGTTTACAAAGTGATGAATCTCAAACTGATCACTGATTGGTAGATATAATCGCCATCAGATCAGGTGAACATGTGACCAGAAGAGAGATGGCGTATACTTGCTGCTGTGACTGTTTTATTATTTTTTTTTTTTTACAGACAATGACTTTTGTTTTAATTTTTTTACATGAATAATAGATATATGATGCAAAATGATTTAACACTATTTTGTTAATGTATTTCTTTCTGTCAAGTTGAATTATAACCACCAAGTAGCCATGGTGGACATGTTCCAGTCCAAAGAGTTTGTGATTCGTGCCTTCCACATGCCTCTGCTCAGCTCCTTCCTCCACAAACACAAAGATAGCATCGACACATCTTTGCCTCCTTTTACTGCGCTGAAAAATCTAGTAAAAGATGACAGTAAACACACACATATTACAGGATATTTACTACCTGAAAACAGGAATGTGAATAAGGGCACTGGATGGAAGGATCCAGCATTTTGGAATGAAACACGTTCAACGTTTGCTACAGACCAGGAGCAGACATGAGTTTAATTTTTATGCACTTTTATGTCTCTCCGTGCCGTCCGGCATGATGCTTGACATAATCAGGATGAAATACCTCAGTGGTTCTCTTTGCATTGCATCAAGGTGTTAGGATGCTGTCCACATTCTGAAGGTCTCAAGTAATTTATGATTCATTTGTGATATTAAATAAAAAAATGTTCTTTTTTATGCACAATTCTTATTAAGTCAGAGCTGGATTTTTCTGCCTTGTCGGCCCTTTGCTGTAGCCAAAGTTACTTGTATTTTAATGCATTTTTATATATAGACATTTTTATTCTATTTTTGCTTAGCTACCAAAGATTCTTTATTTTCATTCATGTTTTTATAAGAAAATGGAAAAATGTTTTGTTGTGCTTTCAACTGTTTTAACAATGTGTATCTGACCAAACAATGTGAAATTATGAATGGGGGGTTTGCCTGCAATAACAACAATAAAATGCAATTGGTAGGGATAAGTTATTGATTTCAAGAAAGGTGATGAACCTGTATTTTTTTTTAACTTTGTACTTAGATAGACTAGCATTTATGAACATTCTGTGGTTTATAGGATTTTTATACTTAGTTAGATACACTCCGATGTAGTTCGTATCAAATCATTAAAGATCCACTGCAACTCAGTAAATAAAGTCAGAATTTATTTCAATATAGTTTATACCTTTCTTCATTATGTATTTCAACAAGGATTGTCAAGTTTATTTACCAAAAGAGAGAAAGTGCCATTGCTTTAAATTAACTCTACGTGCATAGGGGTGTCTGTTAATCCATTAAAATGTGTTTTTGCAGTGTTGAAACTATTTGGAGTCTACATGGCTCTGAGATTGAACTTTAAATACAGTGAAACCAAAGCAGACAGAATGTCTTACTCCAAAAACATTTGCACAATTTTTTTGTCATCTGCAACGTTTGTGCGGTGCCTTATGGAGCGATGACAGAATAAAGACTACATCTCAGCAACATTGTTGTGCAGTTTTAAGTCAAGGTTTTGTTCTGGGGTTAAATTGAGACTAATATTTGAATCATGAGGTTCTTTTCATGCCAAAGTAGCAATGGGCAGTGTTATAATAAAGCACTTTTGTGTTGTGCCAAATAAAGAGAAAATAATGTTTTCATCTGCTGGTGCTGGAGTGTTTATTTGTTTGATATCATGTGGCCGATTCATAATGGTAATAAATAGTGTCTTCCAAAAGAGCCTACTAATTAAAGTATAAAATATATTTTCCTGATTAAAAGTCGGGGTTTTTTGCATAGTCTGGCGAGGGGAGCGACAAATACATTGGAGCGACTTATATTTTGAATACATTCGACTATAGGGTGCTTGTCACACTGACGGCCGCTAGAGGAGACGAGCTGCAGCGCAGCTCAGGTGCGCACCCGTGGCAGCGCAGACAGGTGTGACGTTTTCTGCAGCGTGTCTAATACACGTTTTTTTCTTCTTTCCATTTCCATTTCCATTTTATTTATTTTATACAGGGACATGCACAATAAACATTGACCTTTAAGAAGAAAGATG
>JAQQAE010003591.1:0-19964 GCA_029823295.1 Pseudamia nigra | reverse complement strand
CTTCTGCTGTTAAGCGCTTCCTGATGACGTACAGACGACGTGATGACGTCTGTACATGGGCCATCGCGCCGAGGCACCGACTAGTGTGAGCACAAACGCGCAGAATTCTGGAAAGGTGTGAAGTGGGCCCCGGCGCGGCTCGAGCCAAAACAGCCCTAGTGTGAGTACGCCCTTAGATCATGAAAAAAGAACTTCATTTTCTTTCTTCTTATCTTTATCCACATACCTGACAAAATAATCAGTTTTCTCATTTTTTAAGTAAAATGGTGTACTAGATGATGTTCTCATTTGCCTTTTTTATGTTCACGTGAAAATCGTTAAAACAGATGCATAGCAGTGGTTTGGACCTTTCACAGTAAATAGTTCTATTGTGTTTGCTGTCTTGCCTGTTTAGATGATCCAGACCCTGATCTGTGCATAATTAAAAGAATACGCACTTTGATAGACAGGTGTGTTTTAATCAAAGGCTTGATCATTTCATTCAACCCACGTTAACGCCACTCACACTCCACATCTAAATCAATGGTTCAGAGTGAATGCTGCCAAAATGGTGACGCCCAGAGGGTCCTTGTTTGAGCTTCAAAACAGTTCTTCAGAAACCTACGGGTGACGTCAGGGAGCGTTTGTCCATTTTCCATATAGTGTATGATATTAGGTGACTATTTTCCCCCAAAGTTAGTATTTTCAGTTTAGAAGCCTTACACCATTAACAGCACTAGCATCTCCTGATACTGATTTCTATCCCTAATGTGTGTATTCATATTCCTCTTTGATGACTTTTACTCCACATATGGCTCTACAACCTCTGACAGACAGACAGGGAGTGTGAGAGGCTGAAGTGGGAGGCTGATAGAATCAGAGAAAATGGAACACACATGGCCTCTTTGTGTCCATCAGAGATGTGTAGCCTACTGTTACAGCTGCAAGCTCTGCTGGCCAAAACTAACGGCCCTCCCAAAAACTGCTCCCACATACATCCACCAGCACTCTACACTTCTGTAATGATACAGTATTAAAACCTTTAGAAAGGGATTTGACCTGACATGCAAAATAGGTCACACATATAGTAAGTGACTGCTTCAGCTTCACTTCCTGTGCAACACTCCCATAAACTCTCATACTGTTTAGTAAATTGGGTATTTCCTCCCCTGGGTAGACAAAATTCAAAACAAGGCTTCGTTTTTTGCTTTTTCTTTTCTTAACATGACATGCTTTCTAGGATTCCAGTCTTTTTTGAGTCTATCAGGGTTTACTGAGAATTGTTTCAGGTCTTAATGGAACACAATAGAAATACACCAACATCATAATTTAGATAATCTGTGATCATGGCAGTGCCATTATACAATGTACAGTTGGTAAGACCCACAAATCAAGAACACTGTGGCACTGAAAAGCATGTTTCTCTCATTCTACTTTGTGACTGCTTTGTACACTAATTAAACAACAAGTATTTCTCCAACTTTTCTGTAGTGCAGTACTATACTTACAGGCTCTGCATTTTGGGTGATCTTTTGGCAGAAATGCAATATAGTATTCGTAATTGTTGTTTTCAATGGTACATAATTACCTGAAAATGAGATGTATTGTGTTTTCTTTATCTTAATGATCTGTTTATGTCTACAGATGGAGCAGATTACCTCCACAGACTTCATCAAATTATTCTGGCTAATTTAAAACATACATTTTACTTATAATATGACTGTAGTTTTACTTCTTTAAAAGGATGAGAAGTATTTCTACACTGTGGTATTTCTACTTTTATTAAAAATAAACACTCTGTTTACTTCTTACATCTGTCCATAAATAATGTTCTTACATTTTATAGTCATAATTCAATATAAACTGTGGTAACAACATTTTCTGCTGGTATTAAACAACAGCAATTTTGAATTAAACTCAGCGTATATTACAGAGTCTATTACTGTCATTTGTGTCTGTGTATGTGAGACCAGCATAACTTATACATTTATTGAATGAACAAGTATCTAGAAATTATTACACTTTGATTCAGTTTTGTCTACGATAAGAGAGGATCATTTTTCCTTTATACAGAATTTTGTATCTCTGTTCAGATTATTTTTCATCTTTTGCCATTTTCACCTCAACAGTAAATTTATTAAACAGACTTTGTACTTTGTAGAGAAAGATGCAACAAATGCTCGCTGGTTTCACTTGAAGCTGTAAAGGCTGAAATTAAGGGAAAAATATAAAAATTTAAAATTACACACCTTTGTTCTGAAGCACTCTCCATTGTCAAAATCAAAACACTTAACACTACCATTTCCATTTCTATCTGCTGTAGAAGAGTGAAGCCTCCACAAACAACTGTGTTTTATCAAAACCTTGCCATCTTTCATTGGGCAGAATTCCTACGGCCTCTAAACAGAATAACAACAAGAAGCCATGAAATGACAAATTTCATGCTCAGCTACGGGAAACATTATACGGTAAAGGTACTGATGATATTCTGATATAATTTTTCAAAATAAACGAAACTAGACACTTTCTCACCATACATATGACGTACAACATAGAAAACTGGGCCAATGAACTGGGCACCAAAAACTGGCAAAATTTAAATTAGACAACTATGAAATTGGCTGTGACCTTTTTCATTGGAGGTATATTTTGATCAGCATAGTGAGATGTGAGGCATGAGTGCTACCCACTGCACCACCGTGTCACCCGATTCAACTAACGAGTGGTAAAAAAGACCCGGCTAGAAGGGCTTTATGGATCCAAGCCACATGGCAGCAAGCTATGGACCCTGCATCTCTATATACTGTACCTACACATGTAGGAAACATTTCATATCCGGCACAGGATATATAATAAAAAGTTAAATAGAAAAATGTGTGTACCTCCAGCGAGTTATATTTTTTCATCCTGTTCAATTCAATTTGTATAGTGCCAATCATAATCACCGATTGTCTCTAGGCGCTTCACAATTTGAGGCCAAGACCTCATGACTATACAGACAACCAATCATTTGCATTCACAACTATGAATAATGTAGCCAATTCACCTAGTACATATTTTTTGGTTGTGGGAGGAAGCCAGAGTACCCGGAGAAAACCCACGCTGACACGGGGAGAACATGCAAACACAGAGAGGCCCCGCTGCCTCTCTGGGTTCGGCATTGGGATTGAACCCAGGACCTTCTAGCTGTGAGGCACAAGTGCGTAGCACTTGTGGTAGGGGTAGGGGACATACACAATTCATTAAGGATGCTGTGAGACTCTAATGGGTAATAGCAACTAGCCACTGGCTTTGCTAACTATCGCTACATATCCTACTATCCATCATTAACTACCATACCAACTGTGGCTCGAACAGGGCTCAAAGTACCATATTTCACTTTTAATTTGCTTACATGGAGACTCAGCATGATAAATACACATAGGTAGGTCCCCTCTGGCCATTGGCAAAGCCGAAACAGGAAGTAGACATGCTGTATTAGGACAATATGCAAACATATTTTATTCCCTTTGTTTTCTTTTGGGACTCCTTTGTACCGCTATTTACATTGAAATCTATGAGAACTGGCCTTTGTTTTCTCCCATAAGGGGACATGTACTATAGCTATGATGCATATCTGTGATTCAATGTACAGTGTACCTACTGTTGATCTTAATTCAGACAGGGATAATAAGGTGTCCAAGTGTCATTTCCTCAAAAAACCATTTTAATTTGATATACTGAATGGTAATTAAGGATTTGTTTTAACCAAAAGAATACAAAAAAAATCATGTGATGAAACTGTAATGAGGCTTAATATTTAATTCCCTGAGAAAAATAATTAATCAATTAATGTTTGTAGTCGTCACCATAACACATAATTGAACTGATCATTATAATTATTATGAAATGACCAGTACCTTTATGTTCATAGTCATAATTTTACTCCACCATTGTACATGTACAGCTAGTACTACTATCATTCCATCAATGAATTAACTTCCTGTTATCATAACAGGCCTCAGAGCAGACTGGTCCGATGCAAATGATTTCTCTTAACCCCTCTTCATCCTTTTATTAGCCCACCTCCACAAGAGATATTAGGGGGATTTTGTAGTGACGTATACGCTCCCTTGCACAGCGTTAAAACAACAACCTCGAGCTGAGGCAGTGGGAGAGAAAAACACATCAGCAGGGAACTGGACGTTAAGAGCATGAGCTCATAACAAGGGGAGGTCACTACGCACAAGGTGAAAGGTCATTCCACAACTAACCTGCAAATTAAACTACACGTATTCATGCCAAGTCCTGGGTGTGTGCAAATCCTCCAGACTGAACTTGTACTGTACTAAGAAATGAAAAAAGTCCAGGAAATTGTCAGTTTCAGTCTGATATGACAAATATAAACAAATTACAGTGGTTTGACTCATCAGATAGTTATTGAAGAGCTTTTCTGGATTTCACTGGTTGGTTATTAAAAGCCCTTAACTAAAAAAGGGATGTGATACTTGGAGATTCTATTTAGAGATCAATTCTAAAATTATCAATAATCAACTGTCTACATATATGGATCAATAAGCCTTCCAATATTCCTATTCAAATTATACTAATCAAGCATTCCACTTACAGAGTTAAAGGTCCCTTATGGTGACACTTAAATATACAGTTGGCCACAGGTGCCAGTTGCCAGCCTGGGTTTTCAGGTTATGGGATTTGAGCCGATGGTTACAATGGGTAAGGAAGTAAAGGAGGTATTGGAGAAAAAAAGACTGAGGAATTGGCCAAGAAGGGGAAAGCTGATCAGTTAGATCCAGAATGTGAGTCATTCATGAAGGGTCACTTGACACTTCCACCACTGCTAGAGTGCTTTTTCTTTTTCTTCAATGTACTTTCACCCTCAGCCCGATTCTTCACAATGCCGCTGTCTGCTTCTTTCCATTCCCATCCTATATGCTGGAGAGAGCGTTTCAGTTTCTGCATTGCGCTTTCTGTTTCAGTCAGTCATTCCTTGAAGCCACTCATCTTTTTTCCATTTCTGTTCTTTTGTCTGCAGCCTGTATCTTCATTTATGGCAGAAAGGAAATCAGACTTTTATTCCTGCCACGTAACCTCCTGGAGTTTCTGCTCTCTCTTATTTTGCTCTTCCTGTGTTTGGTTCATTTTCTGTCTCTAGTCTCAAAGCTTTCTCAGCTTCAATCTGAGACTTAAAGACTGCATTTCAGTTTTAAGCGCAATTTTGTCTTTCTGCATCTCAAACTCAGGTAAAATTGGTTATGGACACAGTGAGATCAAAGGTATTAAAAAAAAGGTGCACAGCCTTTTTGTGTGGAGTTTGCATGTTCTCTCCTTGTCTGTGTTTTCCTGCAGGCACTCCAGTTTCCCCTGCCATTAAAAACACATACATTAGGTTAACTGTGTGTGTGTCATGGAACTGGATGCTAGACTGCTGGTTCATCTACTCTCCATGATATGCCAGCACTGACCTCTCTTGAAAAGCTGCACTGCTTATCTCAGAAGTTGATGGGATGAAGAGCTTTAAAGGTGCATTCTGTGATGTTGGGAAACTAGTTAGTAGCTGTTCGTTTATGGCAGACCGCTACTGGACAGGCAATCTGCCCGTCAACACAGGTTTTCAACTTCACAGTTGTAAAGCTAGTGTCTGGCTATCATTTAGTTCCTTTTCTACCAATACCAGATATTGAAAGTTTGAAATGCAGACTCCTCTATGACTGTTTATAACTCCACAAATAAGTGCATGAGCTTGTGCACCTATATAAGCCGTGCCGACTAGCAGGTCGCCTGTCTAAGTATTTATAGCAGACTGCTACTAATGATTGGCTACTAGCTAGTTTCATAACATTGTAGACTGCATGACAAGTTTCAACTAAATTGGTTCAGTCACCTTCAAATCAGGTGCAAATATAGTTACTGCTGTAGCACCCCATATTTCATAAGCAGTAATGCAAGTTATCCCAAAAATTGGTAGGTTTGACACTGGATTGTGGTCAACCACTATGACAACATTCAAGTAAATCAGTTAAGACTTTTTTGAGTTAATGTTGTCTTGAAACAAGCAGCAAGCGTCACCTACTGACAGCCAATAGAGGACCCTAGCTTCCATTTCATTATTTTAGAATCACGTAATAAATATGCAAATGTTTTATTATAGTAAACAGTAATAAATACAATGACTTGCTAATTGTGCTCACTTTTACCTGCTTTCTATTGTACAAGCAGAACTCTTTTGTATTATATTATATTTTAAATTAATAGAATGGAGCTGAGAATAAAAATGTGATCTGTGACCTTCGTTTGTATTCACCATCTTGTATTTATTCCATAGTTGTCTATAACAAACAGCTGAACTGTTGCTGAAGTCTGCATTCTTGGGAACTCGGGGATTTTCAGTACACAGTGGAGATGAAAGGATGACAGCTGAATAGCTGCAGAAATCACACTGTGTAGAGGCTGTGAGGAGCTGACCTCAGGTTTAAAAAGGCATTTCTCAATGGTAAACATTACGGAGGGGTAGAAAGGAAAGAGATTTCTCAAAAACACAATATGAATTATTTTGAGTTTAATGGTGTGTTTTATGATGCTGAATAGAAAAATTCTTTAAATGTAGTTTTACACAAAGTGTCAAATACAATGGATAAGGCCAAAAATATGCAAAAGAGACGTTCACATGTGCTACGTGGGCTGCAAAAACCCACCAAACCCAATCTTTGCTCCAAGTCTTTCCAGGAGTTTGTTTTGCTGTCCAGCTGAGCTTACTTTGACTCTGTAATTAACTGGAGCTGGGTCAATCCCATCATGCAGTGCGATGCAGAGCCCTGTGGTCAGACTGCTGTTTACATTAGAGCTCTAATCAGGTTCCCTGGAGAGCAGCTTCAGATCTAGGCCACTGAACAGTTTGGGCCAGCCCAGTCCTGGCCAGTTGGGAGGGACGGGCTGCTCTGAACCACCAGAAACACCACAACACTCATGTCCTCCTACTTAGAAAACACTGGATTTTGACATTAATTTCGGGTTGGACAGTGAATCAGTGAGGTGGAATATCTGCAGCTGATGCTCCTTGATTTATCTACTACAGTGGCTACTTAAAACTCAAGCACCAAAAACTTCTGCATGTTTACCTAGAGGCTCAGCTCTTCATAGGCCTGATTGGAGCTTCAAAGTCAAGGAAAGAAACACATCTGTATATGTGCTGACACTTAATGAAACCCACATTGTTATTCTTTGCCTTGTGTTTTCATAAGGGTAGATATGTGTAGTCATTAATATAGCTCCATAAAAATGGAATTTATGGGCTTTTATGTCAGGTCAGTGGAGTAAGTAAATTGAATAAATGTACTGTATTTTTGTTCACTAGACCAAATGACTGATTTATTAATCTGTGACATAGGCAATTACACATGAATATTACTAGGGGGTAATGGTTAAAATTAATTTAGCTAGTTTAAGATCTATATAAAGATGTAAGCTCCACGTTAGAAGAAAAGTGGCCTGGTTAATGGTTCAGAAGTTCGGGGGAGTATCCATCGTCCCTACTCATTGAAGATGCATTGTCCCTGATTAACTTGTAATGTGAAAAGTTCGCACCGGAAATCTTGAATTTTCTCAAACAGTAATACTCCTAAATGTTTATATGGCTAATGATAACAAATCTGTCTTGCATACAATTTCAAACAGATTCAAAGTGTCACATTTAAACCCACCTGTTAGTAATTTACAAAACAGGTGTTATTTTTACTGGGACCTACCTTGTCAGCCGTTAGCTCCCGGATCTTGATGATCTGCACCCTGAACTTCATGAGCAGTGCCTCCAGGACCATACACTTCTCCTTCCAGTCCTCTTGACTCATGGCCTCTTCCCCGTCTGCCATACCGGCACTGAAACATCCACACAACCCAACATTCAGCGGTTATAGTCACAACAAAAGCAAGTACACAGGTAGAGGTATACAAAGGTAAAGACACAGGTCAGTTTTCAACCTGACTAAATTACTTGTTCAAATTTTTGTTAAGGTGTTTTAATTCAAACTGTGAATAAGTAGCCCAAAGCATTTCAAAAGCCTCTGAATTATGATTCTACACTTGCGACACATGACAAAAGGAAGGATTTGTAAAATTCAGAATATATTCCCTGAGCGCAAAGTGACACCATCATAAAGCAGCCAAAATGTCTAGATCATGATAACGACTGATGAATAAGAGATTAATGAAATGTATGAGATCCATAAAAATATATTATTTCCACATGGATGCAATTATCAAAACAGTAATTTTCAGTCAATCTAAGTGCTACAGCTCTACTCCTGTTTACATTTAGAGGCAGAGTGAGGGTGGACTATTAACTCCTACAGTAATGCCATAACTGTATTAATAAGTTGATATTGTATACATCCCTCCCCAAGTCGATTTCATGACTTGAGTCACTGTACGCTGCCAGTTCCAGTCGTTTTTAAAACATTAATGAATTAAATTTGGTACTCAGTAAAATTTTAATAGCCAGATGATTATTTGTGGTTCTCATTTAATATTAAAAGATGCAACGAGATGATGTAAAAATACAAAGAGATGGAAATGAATATTGATGTTATGATGTGGTGTTTGATTGTCTGTACATAAGCAATAGGACACCTGAATTTCCCCTAAGAGGAATAAATGAAGGAGCTATCTCTACCTAGCTAAAAGACAGAAACCACTTTAAGGAAGCAAAATGATGAAACCAAAATAAAAGACAGAAAAAGACATACAAGATGTACAGAATGCAAAAGAAAACATTTTCTCTCAGATTTTATAATCTTTCAAATTTAGTTTAAAAACATTAAATCAAAACTAGGAGTTGCTAACCAGCCATTTTTCGGCGGTGGCTGCAAGAAGAGGTGGTCACTAAATAGCAGAATTTACTTGTTATAAGCAGTAGTGCACATATGCCAAAAGCTGAATGGATAGAGATATTAATGTGGCCAGTAACCATGGCAAGTTTTAAGTAAATCCATTCAGGCAAGTAAGAGATTGTGTTTTTTTTCTTTACAAGCTGTAACGCCCCCTACTGAGAAGGAATCGTGCCTTATTTTAGAAGTTGACACAATGGTCTTCAATTGGTCAATAACAACGATACCTTTCAAATAAACTCAACGGATTTAAAAATGCATCAATACATTTATTTGTAAAATTACAGGCCTAGTTTGTGTTGTATGTAAAAAAAAACTACTCATATATTGTTGCTCGTTATCTGTTAGCGAATATCCTAAATTAATCAGTTACAAAACAAATAAAAAAGGACAAAAAAACTGTCAAGAAACGTAAGCACCATACATTATTGAAGTAACACTTTCAACGATGTATGGTGCTTATGTCTTTACATGCACTGGTCTATTGTGTGCTAGTCTCTCCTGCTGTAATGATGATGGGTTGGAACCTGTTTCTGGGGTGTAAGAGATGGCCATATCACTCCTGGTTTCTGGTTGGTACACGTGGTCGACCAGGTTGTAATTGGTTTGCTCTCGTTCCTCTGGACAAATAACGCTGGTGTAAGGGCACTATCGTGGAGTGGTGGGCATTTACTGCTCTGACAACTTGTCTGGTGGTCCACCCTGCCTCCAGCATTCCAATGACACAATCGTGGTCAGGTTGCCCCCGTCGTGGCATTCCTACAGATGTCATTTTCTCCAAAGCTGTGGTATTTTTTATAGGGTTGGGCGTTTGAAAGGAGTAGTCATTTGGGATTGGCTGCACAAAGGCATTGTGAGTTCTTTGTCAAAAGTGTGTTTTGAAACACTGGACTACTCACAGAAATCAGTCAGGTATGACCAAATCTCACATGTTGAGAATTATCATAAAGGCAACCATACATACATTTGTACACCTAGCTTTATTATTAATTGAGAAAAGCTCTTCCAAAAGTGAATGGTGTGTTATTAAATCACTTCAGTGTAAATTGGTTCAGCTGCTATCACAACTTTTCCTTATAAACAGTAGCGCCACCTATCGCAAAACTTGACAGGCTGGAGATACAATACATACAGTACAATAAACTGAACAAGTTTCAAGTACATCAGAGCAAACAGTTGTGTCTTTTCTTGTTACAAGCAGTAGTGATCAGTATCAAAAAAGGAGTAGGGTCACTTATCTAAAATTTGACAAGAACATTTTTAACAGAATAACCATGGCAAGTTTCAAGTTCATCTGATTTTTAAGTTATCAGATTGGAAAGTAAAATGATGTGGTTGCAGATGACACAGACATACCTATATATGTAGGGTATGATGACACCAATATTCTCCTTTGTTGTTTGATAATAAATCATTGAACAAAATCTGACGTCTGTCACAATAAATCACTGCTATTAAATATCATACCGCAAAATATATGTAGTACGATAACATTAACTATTGATTTGTTGCCTGGCTCTAATTGAAGCCACATGAACTCTCCCAGTAAAACAAATACAGTCACTGAACTCTGTCATATCAGAACATGAAAAATATTTCTGATTTGATCAAATGGAAACTGTGATTCTGTCTAAATCTGATGCACAAACAAAGGCAGAAAAAGCAGTCAGAAGGTTTGTTGTTGTCCAGACGTTTAACCACCAGCAACACCTGAAATGTTCCAGGGTCATTCCCAGCTGACCTCGTGTGGGCAGTGAGCATTATCACTGCACTCACCGAAAGCAAAACAAAAAAACACCACCGTTGCTCCAAAACACTTCTGACGGACTTGCATGACGTTTTCCAACACTATCAAACGTTATCACTGAAGAACAGCCAGTAAATACAGAGGAGTGAGGGTGAAAGGAGATGAGGGAGACAGATGAAGATCTCAGGAGAATGATGATAGAAAGCCTCAGCTTCTATTCCAAGTAAAAACCTCTCATTAGCAGCCTGGCCTCCTCACAAAGAGACTGCAAACATGTGTGGAGGAAGGCTATAAACTGGTTTCCACAGACTTATTTCTGCTGCCTGTTTGCTGTGGTAAACACTGACGAAAGCAGGGGGAAAAAGGCTCGCACCCCACAAAACAAAACAACATAAAGGCCTCAGGGAAAGGAATGTACTTATGATACACAGTCAACATAACTCTAAACAAAAAACACTCCGTGAGTTAAAGAACTGGCTAATTGACACAAATTACAAAGCATTTCCATATTATGTATGTTTATCTTGGTTTAAAGTATGCCTGCAAAATTAACTGTATCTCGGTTGTGCAATTACACATTTGTAATTAAACATATATTTGCTATTTAGAGCACTACATTTAGGATATTTTAAGGTGTTTCTAATACACACAGATGGAAAAGTGACACAAACTTTCATACACATAGATTTCATATATGTACATTTATCCTTCTCTTATTTAATAAAATGTGCATTTGTATTTGCCGTCCAACAAAACAGGCCAAATATTTTTAGCACTGTTTTATTGTTCATTATTTTGTTCATTTTTTTCAATGTCACTGGCAATAATTGTGCTACTTTCTGGTTCAGTTTAGTTTATTTTTGTTTTTTTTTTGTCATTTTGGGGATAATTTTGATATTTTTTGTTCAGTTTGGTTTACTTGGTTGTTAATTTTCTTGATTATTTTGGTCCATCCATCCATCCATCCATTTTCTACCCCTTAATCCTTGTGAGGGTCAGGGGGAGTGGGGGATGCTGGAGCCTATCCCAGCTGACTTGAGCGAAGGCAGGGTACACCCTGGAGGGGTCACCAGTTCATCGCAGGGCTGACACATAGAAACAGATAACCATTCACACTCACATTCAAAAAGACACATTAAAAGTTCATCATAACACAGGAAATTAAGTGTTCGATGCACTAAACTTTCAGGAGGATCCAGATATGCATGACTGAAAATTCCCTCCGCATTCAAACAAGACCTACAGATTTACAGCATTTATGAGAGGTTATGCAAAAAAAAAAAAACATACTACGGTAGAAGAAAGTCTAAGTTCTTGTATTTCTGCAAGTTTTTTGTATTCTTATGCTGGTTTGTACGTTTAGATGACTAAAGACGACTTTTTTACATGATCATCTTGTGCCCTTTTCTGAGCATGATGCCACAGCAATGATGACCGGATGTGGTTTTCTGTAAAAGCCATGAATCCTGACTCTGTGCTTTCCTTTGTCTTCTTTCTGTCCTTCTCTCTCTTTCTTATGCACTTCCTGTTGCGTTAAATCAGCTTCATTATAAAGAGACAATGAGAGCTTCTGTGTGTTTCATCTCAAACATGATACAGTGAACTTTTACTGAATTTCTAAAATGCAGTGGAAAAATGTAACCAGGGCAATAAATAAATAAACAATGTTAGGGTGTGACAGATATGTGTCATATTGTGATATCTTAATGATGATGACTTAGGGTGCTGTACATTTTATCATTATAAATTAATTATTACAATGTCCAGGCTGTTCTCGTCTTATGTGTTTTGATTTAATGTCATTGTGATAATAAATCAGAAGGAATAATTATGCATTTTTCATTTTGTTGCATCTTCCGTGATGCTTTTGTCTTTTTGTGTTGTTTTTCCCCCCATGATTTGACACCTATAACTCCATTTTTGTTTACTGTGTCTTGTTCATCATTTGTCGTTTTGATGTAGTTTTTGCATTGCATCTTTTTCATGTTTTGTGCCTTCTGCATGTTTTCTTTTAGTATGTATTTTCTTCTTTTTTTACATTGTTTCCGCCCTCAACCTTATTTTCGTATTTTAGCTTTCTTTAGGTTGGAATTTTTTCTTGTTTCTTGTCACTCGGAGTTGAAACTCAGCCTTTAAATTTGAGTATTATTTTGACATGTATGGTGATAATTACTGACATTGAATTTTATCAAAGTTTTATTAAGATTACATAAATAATACTTTATATGTGTACTCCCCGTCATTTCAGAGAGGTAAACTTCCTTTTTAGGCCACTGTGTTACAATGTCAGTCCATTCCTGTTCTGTTAAAACTATCTTTCAGTGTTAATTTTCAATGTTTGTAATGACCTAAAGGTTAAGCATTCAGTCTGAATTCCTCTTTACTTTAGCTAAACAAACACATGATGATTTTTACGCTTATCTGTAGATTGATCTGCTCAAAAGTAGTTTAAGTTCATTTATAGGAGTAAAATGCAATATAAACGTAAATGTGAACCAAAACCATAATATATAAGAGTAAAGCACTGGCAGGCACAGTTTACTGCACAATGACTACTGTTACTTTCCATACTTTTAGATACATTTTGTTGATAACACACTTACTTAAACATCTGGCAAGTACAGTACTTCCAGTATGCAACGTATTAGTACTTTAACAGTGAATAAGCAAAAAGATAAATCTGACTTTACATGTTAGAAGTACAGTAAGTAACTATGATTGCCAGTGGGAATCAATTTGTCAAGACTGTAGCATTTTACTCTATTTTGGCTCAAACTGTAATACAAAAAGAATAAATAGACTAGTTTCAACACTTTTGCGCACAAACCCAACGTAAAGTAGCCCATATTACGTTACCAAAGAAAGACACGATAAACATTCAGGTAATTTAAATGCTTCAGACCACCGTAGCATATTACAGTATATTACAGAAAACAGTACAGTATTAGCTAAATCTTCTATTAGCAATTAGCATTGGGTGTATTTATTGTTGGTAATTTTAGTGTGAGCGTTAACCTGTCCCACATGTGAAGGGGAGATTCATTAAAACCCAGTTGCCATTTAAACACAGACCTTCGATGTGTCCCATTTAATTAAATACTAAAGTTTCCCGACTTACCCTCAGGATTATGTGATGTAGGGACACTATGCGAGCGGCGTCACGACATGTCGACCTCAGCGTCTGTACATTCGTATTATTTGTCTGCGGAAAATCCTCATTCACGGTGAATTCCGCTCTTTGCCAAAGGTTTTCATTTCAGCTCTCAGGCAAAAGTTGGAGACGGGGTTGGATGGTGAAGGCGTGGCTTCACATCACGGTGACCAATCACAGAGTTCAGAGGCGGCTCTCGACTGCTGCTGAGCCGCGAAGACTGCGGATGATTGACGTCTGGTTCCACCAATAAGACGCCGGAGCGCTATTTCACGACCCGATGAGTTTTCTTTATTTGAACATTTAAATAAAGAAACAATTTAACCAATCGATATTAATTATGAAAAAAAGTAAATACGAAAATGTTTTAACAAAAGGCTATTAAGGGAAATAAATGAATACATTTAATGAAATAAAAATTAAAGTCATTCCTCTTTACAGAATTCAAAGTAGCCTGTATTTGTTAGTTGTATTACTTTCATCCTTGTTTAAATTCATATACAAATTGAGTGAAAACAGTGCTAATTTTGTTATTTTTTGCACGTGAAATACAAATCACCAAGTATTGTATTCACTTGATTCAATTAATGGAGTACTAATGCCTGTCTTGAAAAATGCAACAATATAAAGTACAGTGAATGATATTTTGATTTCAGTGACAGTGAGCAGAGGTACTGTGTAAAACATGCAAAAAAGAAGCTACAACTTTCTTTTGTTGAAGTATTTTTTTAAATTTGCATGTTTGTGTGGGAAGAAAAATATATTTCAAAATGTTTCATAATCTGTGCATTTTTTGTATTATCAAGCAAAGACACCCAAATATCCACCACAAATCTCAGCATTGTCCTCACTAATCACAGTGTGTCTTTTTCACCCAGCCTCTCTCAGTTACCATTAAAAACCCTGGTACTTGCAGGCACATAAAAAAGTAAACATCAAGAACCACAGAGCTCAAAGTTGATTTTTCTTTTTACATTAAAATATTAAATGTTATACATTCAAATAGTGGCACAGGAGGTAGAGAGGGTCCTCAATAACCAGAGGGTTGGAGGTTCAAGCCCTGCTCCATCCCAGTCATTGTCTCTATGTATCCTTGGGTAAGTCACTTCATCTACCTTGTCTCGTATGAATGTGAATGTGTTTGGTGGCGGTCAGAAAGGCCATTGGCCTGGTTTGGGAGCCACATTTCCATCAATCTGCCCCATGGCAGCTGTGGTGAAAAATGTGGCTTAACACCTTCAGTGTGTGACTGTGGAGTAAATGAACAATGGATTCAGTGTAAAGCACATTGGGTGTCTTGAAAGCTGCTATATAAATCCAGTCCATTATTCTTGTAATAATAATAATAATAATAATAACAATAATATATAGTGTGTGTTAGCATTATCTCTGGAATTCATGAGGTGCTATTTTTTATTTGTATTAATTTTACTTTATTTATTGATATAGAAGAAATTAAGCTAACTTTAAATAATCACTACATACAGCATTTTTTAGCTGTGACGCAACTTCACTGAGATAAAACATATAAAAACAGGCGATAATATACTATAAAAATGGAAAACCTATTTGTGTTTTATGGCAAAGGAGGAAAAACATCTGTTTCAGTGTACGTATTTTCCTTAGTCTGGTGAGACAGTCGGTGGCGCTAACGGTCCCTTAACGCTGTTTTCTGCCGCCATTGAACCGAACACGAAGAAGAAGCTGGAGCCGACTGAACTGAACAGCACATGCTGGCTTGTGGTGAGTGATGTTGAGCGTTAAATATACTTGTTTTTCCTTCTGCGTTCAGTTTCTTGTAAAGCTCGCCATCATCTGCGTTTCGTTATGTACGACTATTGAATTGTTGCTGTTTGTCTCAGTCCGTATAATGCCACACCGCTAGCTGTTGGTGGCTAACATTACCTTCCTATCAATAGTGTAACGTTAAATCAACTTAAAGATGTAAACATACGGATGAGCTGAGGTGAGGAGGGAGGACACGAACAACCAAAACGTGGACATGCGAAGTTAAAGAATATGCCAGAACTACCGTAAAAGAAGTGTTTAGCTCCTTTAAAGTACTAATATACCCTTAAAAATATTATATTCCAATAGATGCCCACGTTCAGTTCAGTTCACAGTATGATCAGTAAGTGTAAAAAGTAATAGTCAATGCAGTAAATTGGCCCCTGTTTGCATTATAGTTGAATGTTATGCATTCGTTGTTTTACATTTTGTCTACCTTATGTAATAACAGTGTCCCAATAACTCTTTGTAACTCAGGATGTATTTTCTGTTCTTAACTTATTTTCATACCTATTTCATTATTTATTTGATATGTATGTACTCAATTGTGTTCCCTAACAAAGGGCCAATACAGTAAAAATACTAATAAGCAACTCATTATCAGCTGTCTGTGGATGTTGCATTTTACTGCTGTAGCGTTATGATGCCTGAACTCCCTTTAACTGCTTTAAATACAGTTTGGTAGTTTAATCTACAGCAATGCATCATATTCTATGAATTGTTGATATATTTGAAGCATTGTTGTTCTGTGAGAACTACATATCTCCTGATGTCATCATGAGCATACAAAATCAACACATTTGGAGATGCATGGATTTCACTGGACAGGATGATAGTGAATATTTCTAATTCAGATTTTAATTCAGACAGATGTAGTTGTGTTAAAAAGTACATACAATATTTGCCTCTGTTCTGTAGCCTCATTTGAGTATATAATCACAGGTAGAGGAAATGTTTAAATGAAATACATGTGCCTCAAGTGTGTACTTCATATAGGTCCAGTGCTCGTGTAAAACAACTGCATTTCACAGCTGGTGTTTGACAGAACTAATGATGCAATTCTTAATTTTTCTTCCCTCACTTTGTTCATTTTTGGAACTTCTTCTACAGAGCACAATTATGGTGGTGAAAAAGAAAACAGCCAAAGTTGAGGCTGTAGAGCTGGATGAGGAGAAACTGCATACATTAATAGGTAAGGTGGCCATTTGTGCCTGTCATCATGCTATCTGTTTGACAGCTATTAATGTGAGTATTCTGGTCTTTTGTAGCATCCTTGTCTATCGATGGAGGAGAAGACGGAGTTAAAAATGTTGCTCAGACTCTGCAGTCCTGTTTGGAGCTCACAGATCCAATGCTCCAGATTCAGCTGATTAAAAAGGTCAGTTTAGGTTCAGAAATCATTCTGTTCTTCCCATCATTCTGTGATGACAAAATTACTGTGTAAATAAATAGTGTTTGTGTAGAGTGTTGCACTACAACTTTTGACTGTTCGTGTCCCTGCTGCATCAGGCAGGGTCCCAGCTGGAGGTGTTGAGTGAAGATCAGCCTTATGGACCTCTCTTAGACGCATGTCTACACACACTGGCTCTGGTTTACACTTCCGTTCAGGCCAAGAACCCCCTACGCCGTGCTATTGCCAGGTACCCACCCAGCCAAGTCTGGGGTCTTTTTTCACATCTAGACCTTGTTTGCTCTGATCAGCAGCAGTTGATGAGTTTCTAAATTTGGAGCATTTTCTTCCCTTGAATTTGTTATTATCCACACTAGCACACCATAATACATCAGTGAAAAGTATAGGAGAACTTATCTTTTCTTTATGGTCAGGTTTTTTAAGAAAATAAATACCAAGGACCTAAGGAGGGAGGAGGTGAAACAACAGGCATTTGACACAATGAGATATTTTTGCCTTGGAAGCATAATTTGATATAAATGTCATTTAAATAGGATGTATTGTTTGACTGTACATTTACTGCTATACTGTATAATCTGTACATGACTAGAACAGTGTTCATGACAACTTATTATTAACTTTTTATTTAAGTCATGTTTAATTCAAAAAGTAATTGGTGTCATAGTGCATTTACTCATTTTAAACTTTATTTAAATAAAATAATTCATTTTAATGTCCTTCCTAAAGTACAGCGCAATATCAACTCAACACACCATCTTAAAATATGTACACAGTTAGTGCAGATGAACAGACCATAAAAGATATAAAAACTTCATACATGATTAATTCTTTGTTTGTCTCTCTTAGTGCATTAGGTTCCGTACCCGCCTGGTTAAAGGAGTGCTGTGTGGACTGTTTGTCTGCCTGTCTGTCAGACTGTATATCCAGCTCAGATTCAGACCAATATCGACGTATTGTTGAAACTATTGCTGCCTGTCTTGATGGCTTTGCCATTGGTGAGTGATTGATAGATCAGGTTTTAAATCTACTTTTTTAATTAGTTTAATTGTCCTTCTATGTTTAAGACAGATTAATAATGAAAATTCTCTATGTCCAGGTGAAAGATGTATTAACAAACTGCTGCCTGAAGGTAAGAGCCTTTCTTTACTTCCTGCTGCATTTTAACTAAGCCTGTCTTTTGATTCTCATCTTCTTGACTCCTTTCTCTTCTGTTTCTAGTGTTGCATTTCCTTCACAAGGGATTGAGTGAATACCTTCACCAGAACAGGTATTCAATGTTTCATATTCTATAAAGTTATGTGAGTGGAGTGCCTAAATGAGTGAGTGATACGATTAAAGCAGTGTTCTTAGCAAAAACATCACATAAAAATTCCACAATGACGTTACAAGGCCTTTTGTTGATTAGTGTGTCTCTGTCTCCCCCTGCTGTTTGTTCAGTGGCCTAGCAGGATGTCACATTGCTCAGGCTCAGCTCATGCAGTCGTGTTTGGCTGCAGTGAAGACCTCTATGCAGGTTGTCCAGAGGTCCCAAGAGACCATCAGTGCCTCCTTGCAGAGGCAGCAACAGTGCAAGCTGGAGGACACACTGAGCAGCCTCCTGGCCTGCTACATACACATCCTCACTGATGGTATGGAATAAGTATGAAAATGTACAAGAAGAAATAGTTGGATCAATATAGCAATGCAACTTAAAAGATCATGTAGCAATATTAAAAAATTATTTTCACTTTCATCAGATACAGTGTAAGTAGAACATGGCGCATGTTTTGCCTGGTCAACTTTATTTCATTTGTAAACACAGAGATAGACTTCAACACAGTTTGCAACGCTTACAAAGACTAACAGAACAGAGCTGATATAGCCTAAGTAATGAGTTATAATTATAAAAGTAATAGGATTTGAAACAGGTGACTGCATTTAGGAAAGGTCTTCAATAGTTATTGAAATTATTAAAGCCAACATTCCTCAAAGAAAATCAGAAAATTTTGCATAAAGCCCAAATCTCAAAAGCACTGTACCTCTAAACATTGTTCTTGACTCTTTTCTTCTCTGTTCTAGAGGAGTTCATTCAGGCAGTACAAAGTACAGCAGGTATGGCAGTGGTCTTATTGATCAGGTCCGTCATGGGTTCTGGAGATGAAGTCGCCTCTGTGGTGAGTAGATTTAAAATTAAAGTTTCAGTGTGGATGAAATGCTGTCAATGTCATCAGAATTGTGAATGGAACAAACTGCAGTGTCGTGTTGATTATAGCATAGTGTCATTTCTGTCTTTGTCTCTGCTCATCAGGTTTGCAGTTTGCTACATGGCTCAGCAGATGGTTTGAAATCCGCTCCTCAGTGGTTAAAACACAGATGTGAGGGTCTTTTCATCACTGGTCGCCCACTGGGTGTCTCTCTGTATCTGTGCCACGGAGCTCTGGCCATGTTGAGCTGGAAGGGTGCCCTCCCGGGCCCACAGTGGGAACAGTTGCTGCTGTTGGTCCCAAACACCCTGCTGGATTTAGATATCAGGTAGATATGCAGAAGAAAGTCATCAAAGCACTATGTAATATGCCAGATATTACTTTTCTAAGTGTAACAGATAATGAGTATGTCCTGAACACTTTTTAATCTAGTGTTCTATTAAATAATTATATAAACACCTGATGAACATAATTATGTAACTTGTCCATTTAATTACAAGAGTAGTGGGTTATCTTTTAAAAAATGTGCACTTTAACTTGACATTTACTTGACATTTGGCTTCATCAGGTTTGAGAAGAGATTCAGGCACTCTGTCTTCTTGCTGTACAAACTACTGTGTTACTGGGTTGGAAAAGTTGACATCAGTGCAACTAACAAACCCATCCATCCATCCATCCATCTATCTTCTACCGCTTATCCGTGGGGTCGGGTCGCGGGGGCAGCAGCTTGAGCAGGGAATCCCAGACTATCCTCTCCCCGGCTACATCCTCCAGCTCCTCTGGGGGGACCCCGAGGCGGTCCCAGGCCAGCCGAGAGACATAGTCC
>JAQQAE010003590.1:8788-19966 GCA_029823295.1 Pseudamia nigra | reverse complement strand
TTATGGATGTGGTGAAGGAGGACATGAAGGTAGTTGGTGTGAGAGAAGAAGATGCAGAGGATAAGGTGAGATGGAGGAGGATGATTCGCTGTGGCGACCCCTGAAGGGAACAGCTGAAAGGAAAAGAAGAAGAAGAAGGGTCTCCCAGGGCAAATTGGTCCTAGGTGACAGATAATTGCTAAGAGCGATTCAGAAGTAATTCAGATTATTACTTTTTCATTATCGCTTTAAATTGCTTTTATCACTGTCTTTATGGTTTCTGTTGGACACACATTTTTACGAACTGAATTAGTCATATTTATTGCATTTTGTATTGTCTATTGTGTGGATAATATTAACCTTAATCTTAATATTGATATTATGAAGTTACTCATTACTTGAGTACTTTTTAACGAGATACTCTTTGCTAATGTTTCTGAGACTTCTACTTGAGTCACTATAATTATAAACTAACTGTACTTTTACTTGAGTACTGGTTATGTTTACTCTACCCACCGCTGTCTGTACTAGTGTTTTGTTTTATTGAATACAGCTGATCTGGTCTGAACCTCGGTCCCGTCTGTCATCTTAAAAACCTCCTCATCCTCAATCTGCTGAAGACTTTCTATTTGCCTCATTCGCTGTTAAAGCTCCACCAGAGAGCTGTACATCTGGGTCCCAGTGCCGGATGATGTCAGGACTGGCGCTGACCCAGAGCCCGCCGCACAGAGAGTTCCTCCGAAAGGTCGTCTGAGCGTTGTTTTCCCTTCCTGTGCCTCCGTGACATCTTCCTGCCGGCGGGGAAACCTCGGGGAACCATTTGAGGAGGCCCTGGCCCTGAGCGTGGACAACCTGGCACAGCAAATTCCAATTAGGCTGACAAGGCAGGTGGGGGAAGGGGGAGCCCGGACCCCCAGCATTCATCTTTAACTGCCTCCATATTCACTTTCCACGGGCTTCTGTGTCATGTTGAGTTTACGGAGTGACTCAGAGGATCCTGGACTGGATGTGTGCATGTGTGTGAGGCTGTTAGACCGATTACTGTGTCTGTTTGACACTGAAGAAGACACAGATGTGGCTGAACAGCTAAGTCATGTCATTTCCAAGCATTTCTGTTTCAGTCAATTTTCTTGATTTTTCTGATCATTTTGCGTATTTTTGTTCATTTTATTTTTATTTTATTCAGTTCTTGATTATTTGTTAATTTTGTTTCATTTTCTGTTCGGTTTGCATATTATGTTAATTATTTTTCTATTTTTTTATCCTTTTGTTCATTATTTTTGCTAATTTTGAAAATGTTAGCTTATGTCTTGTATATTTTGTATTGTTTTTCAAAGGTTACTGTTAATTTTTGCTTGGTTGTCTGTTTTTTATTGTTCATTTGTTCACTTTTGTGAATATTTGGTTAATCTTTCATATATCTCCTTGAATATTAAGTTAATTTTTATTCTTTTTTGGTTCATATGTTCAGCATTTGGTTAATTTTGTTCATTATTTAATGATTCTGTTTTTTCTTGATTATTTAAGCCTCCTTCTGAATTCTTCTGTCAATTTTGGTTCTTTTTCTTTTTAATTTTACTAATTTCTGCTGATTTTTGTCCATTTGAATTATATTTGTTTCTTTTTTGTTCTTTTTTTATTATTAGTTTTTATTATAAGCTCATATTTGGTTGATTTTCATGATTGTGTTGTTAATTATCTTATGTACTCTGGTAATTTTCTTGATTGTCTTGTCTATTTTTATTGATTCAATAGACTTTTTTCTTAATTTTAATTCATAGTTGTTGATATTGCAGTTTTGGTTCATTTTCATGACTATTTTATAAATTTTTCTACTTATTTTGGTTTGTTTTCCTGATTACGTTGTTAATTTTCTTGTCTATTTTGTTGATTTTTCTTATATTTTTGTTTGTATTCATTTTAATTTAATCTTCTTTGTCACTATTTTGTCCATTTTTTAAAGGTCCTTACATTGATTTTTTTTAACATCAAAATGACAAAAATGGCTTCAGTCTTGCAACATATTTATGTTATAATCTTTTACATGTATAATAAAAAACAAAAACTGTGCTACGCAGATTCTGAAATTTTAAACTTTTTATCTGCGCTGTTTGTTTTGGTAACACTTTCAATGCAATTTTTTTTTTAACTTGCACTCATTTTTTTTAGTTTTCGTTTTCTTTCTCGCTGTTTCTGTGCTTTGTTTTTATTGTTTTTATTGTGTTCTTCATTTTATTTTTAATGTGTCAAATTGAGCTGTGTATGAAATGTGCTATATAAATAAAATTGCTTTGCCTTCAGTTTTAGTTTCAAATGTTATGTCAGTTTGTCTTAAATTTTCTAAGTTTAAGTTTTCTCATTTATCATCAGCATTTCCAGTACAAGTGGGTAAAACTGGCCCTAAAACATACAAAAAATAAACATGATAAAACTGTCTGCTGATCTAATACAACCCCAGAATCAGCAGTATGAGTATATCTGCATCATATGCTGTGATTACATGTCAACAGGGTCTCACTGCTGCTCCTCAGTGACCTTTGACCCCTCACTCCATTGCTCCCCGTCCGCCAGGCCCACAGCAGTGATTTATCCCTCTGACATACCAACAGCTGTGTTGGGGGCTCCGGGCACAGTGTGGGCTACTATTGTCCGTGACTAATCGATAACAGACTTCAAAAAACACCAATTGTGCATTTGGGAATAAATACGCCAAGCAGTGACACCAGAAACCTGCAGCTCCAGAGGCTTCATGAGCAATGTCTTAGTAACAACATGAGTCAGAATATGTGTGTGTCAACTTTACATGAGGTTTACAGTGAAAACAGGGATGTAACCGAGCTGCTGGTGAGGAAATAAGAGCAGAATGTCTGAAACACAATCCTGCACTACACGGAGTACGTTTAATAAGACTATTGTCTGTGAACTTTCAATGTTGGCAGGATTTTCCTTTTAGAATTTCACTCATACACGTCCATAGCATTTTTGTATATTTGCTACTATTGAAAATGATGGAAAGTGAAGAGAAATGCCCAAAACTATCATGGAACTGGAGCAAATAACTATAATATCACCAAAATAGTAAACAAAATGGAGTGACTGAAATAATGAAGGAAATGTCCACAACATGAACCAAACGGAACATGAACCCGTAAAAAGCAAGATAAAAAACACATTATGCAAGAAAATGGTTCAAAAACAGAGTAAGCAAAATTAAAAAGAGTCATGCAACTGGAAAAAATAACAACAGAATGAACAAAATAATAAACAAAATGGACAAAAAAATCAAGACAGTGAATAAAATTTGCCAAAGACAATGAAGGACAATGTACAAAATAATAAACAAAATTAATAAAAATAAAAATATACAAAAATTAAGAAAATAATCTATGAAATGAACATAAATTAGCAAAAAAAGAACAAAATAGTCAAGAAAACAACCAAAATGAATTAACAATTTAACTACTATGTAAGAAAACTTTAAAAATGATCCATAAAATTCACATACATTGGCAAAAAAAATGAACCAAATAATCAAGAAAACAGACAAAAATAAAACTGACATATGCAAAAAATTAAGAAAATAATCCATAAAATGTACGTAAATTGGCAAAAAATGAACAGAATAATCAAGATAACATCTGAAAATAAACAAAAATGAAAGAAACAAACAAAATGAAGAAAATAATCCATTAAAATGAACAGAAATGGGCAAAAAATGAACAAAATAATCAAGAAAACAGCCAAAAATAAACAAAATGAAAGTAACATATATGGAAATTAAGAACATAATCCATAAAATGAACATAAATTAGTAGCAGACAGGTTTTTCTCATCTGGTGTGTCTTGTTTACATGGGATGATTCTGATGTCAAACAAGAAAAAGTCTTTTTATTTTGATAAAATAAACTTTATTTAAAACTTTTTACAAAAGCACAAAACTCATTAGATTCAAACAAATGCACTGCATTTTTCAAAGAATTCTTTTTAAATTTCTGTCAAGTATAAATAGTGTCTTTGGTTCTGACATTGTATCCAGCATGTGACAACGTTCATATGTGTGTGTGTGCCGGGGTGTGTGTGTGTGTGTGTGTGTGTGTGTGCAGTGACGCCAGCTTCGACTCTTCCCTGAGACAGTCTTTGAGGATTTCTGGGTTGGTTTTCAGTCAGCGTCTCATCCGCAGCGAAGTCAGACCTCTCATTTTCAAACAGTCTTTACCATCTTTTATCTGGAACAAACACACACATCATTCAGTCACAAAAATCCTCAAAGGTCCAGGTTAGAGGTAAGTGTAGTTTCAGTGAAATACATCATCCAACAAAACCTTCAAAACCAGCGGTGCCAGTTGTTACAGCAGTCTAAAAACAGCCACCTGTGTCTGCATGTGAGAGATATATAAGGTCAAAATTCAGTGTGCAAAAGCATATGTCATGATAACGCTCCAGAAAAAAAGCAACATATAAATTGCTGGAGTCACAGCAAGAGCATGTGAGTCCAGGTCAGTGGATTATTTTATGTTTTTTTTTCTCTATGATTTGTCTATTTTTGTTGTGTTGTGAAGCACCTAGAGATAATCAGTGATTATGATTGGCGCTATACAAATAGAATAGAATTGAATTGAGTTGAATTGTTGAGGCAACTCTTACATACTGTAAGTTCCTGAGGTTAAAATTCAGTGTATAAAGGTGCATTTTACACTCAGTGTTCAAGAAATATGAACGGTTTTACATAAGCAAAACAAACATATAAACAGGAGGTGTCACAATGGGAAAAAGCAGGATGAATAGTTTTTTTAAAAGGGGGGAAAAATGGTTATACATCAGCAAAATAAAAATATGAAGTGCTGGAGCCATGCCCTGAGAAAAACAGGATAAATGTGAAACATACATGTGGGCATAGCTGTAGATTTCATGGGGGATTTGCACTCCTCTCTATTAATCAAATGGGCATTTGTTCACCCAGTAAAACAGGTTATAATAACATCAATTGTAGGCTTTTGTCTCTAAAAAACCCTCTTTTATATAAATAATGTCAGATTTGTTCATTGTTGAGTTAATCTTTAGATAATTTTTGTAATTACTTAGTAGACTTTGTTGATTTACCACATCAAAATAAACAAATGAGTTACATTTTCAGCGTCATTTGTGATCATCCTAAACAATAAGATACAACAATGTGATGATAAGTACATATAACATAAAAGTGGATATAATGTCATTTTTCTTAATTTTGTTAATTTTCTTCATTATTTGTTTGCTTTGTTGCTTATTTTAAGTGTCTTGTTTATTTTGCTAATTTGATTGTTTATTTTGTTGGATTTTTTTCTTACTTAGTTTGTTCATTTTCTTGTTTGTTCTCTTTGTTTTGTTGCTTAAATTGTTCATTTTCTTGCTAATTTTGTCCATTTTCTTATTTTAATTTTCTTGCTTCATTTGCTAATGATGCTTACTTTGCTCAATTCGTTGTTTATTTTGTTCATTGTTTTGTTCATTTTGTTCCTTATTTTTTGTTGCTATTGCAGATTGTTTTGTTCATTTTTGCTAATTTTCCTGATTATTTTGTTCACCTTTTGCCCCATTTTAAAATAATGGTTTCCCATAACCAGAACAAAAACACAAACTGCTGGTGCCACATGTGGGGAAGAAACAGGATACATGTAATAAAACTCATCTAGGTTTGGGACTTGTATTGATGATGAAGCTGCTCTTTAGTTATTGCTGTGAAAACTCAGTATGTTCAGGCACATTGTACACAAGAAAAAAGGAAAAAAAATGATTTACGAAAGCAAAATAAAAACTGCTGCAGTCAGACTTGAGTTTTTTTTTTATCCTTTTAATTTCATTTTTAAGTTGCTTTTAAGTTACTGGTCAAAAATTCCGAAAAAAAAAACATAATTGTATTTTTGTGTCCCAATGCTTATTATTTCTGTGTTATTAAAGCTGCTATTATATCACTGAGGTCCACATTTTGTGCGTAATGACACATTTTACACCAAGGAGCCATAGAATAAATAATGGTTTACATGAGAAAGACATAATGTCTGGAGTCACACCCTTGAATACATGATGAGTGAAAAATAAATCTGTCTGGTCCAGGATGATGAGGTAGTTTTATATTTTCTACCGTTATCGATATATTATTTCTGTTGTAGTAAAGCGTGCGTAAAGGCGAGTTCCATGCCAAAGAGTCAAGGGAAATGGAGCCTTTAGATGAGATACAGTAAGGATTAATATGTGAACAGAAGCTGCTGGAGTCACACTGTTTCAGAAAGACTTTCAAGGCAGAAGTCGATGCGGTTCAGGTTTGGTGAAGTTGTTGATTTGCTTCTATTTCTTGCGTTAAAGCTGCGCTTACGTTGTATTATTGTCTGATGCATTAAGTGTACGTGTTGTGTTTTCTTCGCCATACACAGATAAAGCAGTATTTACCCCTTTCCGCTGGTTGCTCAGGCAGAACGTGCAGATGGTCCGCGGCTGCTTCCCTTCGCTCTCTTCTTGCGCATGGACTGCGCCAAGGCAGGGCTGTGCGTCCGCGCCGCCGTCTCCCAGCAGCAGCACGTTGGCCAAATGGGAGATGTAGCTGGACGCCAGGCGCAGAGTTTCTATCTTGGAGAGCTTTCTGTCCACGGGCTCGGTGGGGATGAGTGTCCGCAGCGCAGTGAAGGCGGTGTTCACGCTCTGCGTTCGTCCCCTCTCCCGGGCGTTCGCCGCGCTCCTCTGCTTCAGCACCGAGGTGTCTGCGTCCAGTTTGCGTGAAATCCTCCGTCTTTTCTCGGAGCTGCAGTAGCTCTGCTCCGAACCGCCGTCACTTTCACTGCACTTCTCATCATCCTCTGATGTGACGCCGAAGTCCGAGTAGATTAAGTGCGTCGCCACAGGCCGCAGCATCGCAAAAGTCATGGTTAACAATTCAAGTACCAACGCCCAGCTCCAAGACTCGGCCAACTCAGAGACAGTTAGGCCTCCGTCTGCAGCCGCGGTGCTGCATTTAACCACTGACTTTGAAAAAGGGACGTTTTGACGCAGCTTCTTGACAGTTTAGTGTCAGTTCGCTTTGACCTATTTTAAGGACGGACCTGGTACCTGGTCAGCAGAGCTCTTATAACCGGAGGGAGGAGCTGCAGAGGAGCACTGGAGGCAGGAGAGGGCTGTCACAGCAAAACACAACTTATCACACATATGAACCATGGTACAGATACAACAGTAGTTGTCCATGCAGATAATTGGATCTTCGTCATTGTTGGAATCATTTCTGTGCATTGGTGGACAATTTTGCTCAATTTGTGGTCATTTAGTGCTTTGATTTATTCGTTCTGTGCATATTTCTTCATTTTGTGTATTGTTTTGGTCATTTTTGGTCATTTTCTTTTTTATTTATTTCCCCATGTCGTCAATTCCTGTTCTAAAGAAACAGAATAGAAGTGATAAAATAATCCAAAAAAAATGAACAAAAACTGAAAACTGATCAACTGATGAGCAAAGCAATCAGGAAATGTATTAAAATGATCAAACAAATGAACAAAATAATCCAGATAATTAATATATAGTAATCTAAATTAAACAAAATGAGCAAAATATTTGAATAAATGAACAAAAATTACAACATAACCCATCAATTGACAATAATGAACCCAAAGACCAAAAAAAATCTTTTGTTTTTAAGACACCCTACAAACTAAGAGAAGAAACAAAACAGAAATTAACAAATTAATGAACAAAATGAACAAAAAACGATTAAAATAATTCACAAAATTCAATTCGATTCTATTCTATTTGTATAGCGCCAATCATAATCACTGATTATCTCCAGGCGCTTCACAATTTGAGGCTGAGACCTTATGACTATACAGACAGACAGAGAATCATTTGCATTCACAACTGTGGACAATTTAGAGTAACCAGTTAACCTAGTACATGTTTTTGGTTTGTGGGAGGAAGCCGGAGAACCCGGAGAGAACCCACGCAGACACGGGGAGAACATGCAAACTCCACACAGAAAGGCCCCACCGCCTGGCGTTGGGATTGAACCCAGGACCTTCTAGCTGTGAGGCACGAGTGCTACCTACTGATGATGACACTTGAACAAAAATGAACAACTCAATGAACCAAATGACCAAAAATGAGTAAAATACATGAATAAATGAAGAAACAACAAAAACATAATCTATCAAGGCACAGAAATGAATCAAAAAGGAAAGAAAACAATAAACAATGTAAGAAAATAATCAGGAAAAGTGTAGTAAAACAATCCACAAAATGAACACATCAGAAAAAATAATCCAGAAAATGAAAAAAGAATAAAAGCATTGCTATCAATCATGGTTTTAGAGACTCAAAAGTCTACATTTACAAACTACTGGTAGTAGAAACAGAATAGTAATTAAAATTGGGAAAATTAACCAAAATATTCAAAATAATCAGGAAAATTAACAAAACTGGGGAAAATTAGCACAAAATTTTTTAAAAAATGGAAAAAATATGAACAACAAATAATCCATAGAAAATTAAGGAATCAATATAAAGAGTAAAACAATTGACCAAAAAAACTGAAAATACTTGAGTAAATGAATCAAAAATTATTTGTTGTTCATTATTTGGTTCACTTTTGCTTATTTTCCTTATTGTTTTGTTCACTTTTGCTCTTTTTCTTGATTATTTTGTTCATTTTTTGTTGCATTCATAACAATATATTAATTCACAGTTTAAGACATTATATTATCATTGTAAATTGCATAACCAGATACAAAAACATACACTTAGACTGATGCTCCCACAAAAAACGTTTCTGGAGTGAGTATATGATCATTACTCTGTTGGATATTGCACTTCAGTTGCTTGACAAAAATATTTGATGTTTTTTTAATGTCTTTATAAACCTCAGTTCGTCTTCACATGGCTTTGCTGGAGAGTTTGTGCCGTCAATGTAAATTCTGTTTGTCTTAGCCCCTCTGAAATTTCCAATGGAAATCATCAAGTCAAATGTAAGACATTCTGTGATTTGAATATCTTTTAAATATCCTACATGAGTCAAACAGGTTAAACCGTCTGTTTCTAAAGCTGGAAAACATTTTGTTGCTAGAATAACTGAACGCACTACAATATTCTTATTTATTACAAATTAATTGGGCTGTTTTGCTCTGACATTAAAAGCTGAATTTGCCTCCCATTGATCAGCTCTTTTCGAGAAGGAGGAGAAAGTGAAGAGTGAGTAAATAAACAGTGAACAGATGATCCCGGAATGGAAAGGATTTAGCTGTTTGTTGTTCTGACTGAGTTTACAACAACAAAGCAGTAGTAAATTTAGACCCTTCTGAGCCACAGCACAGACAACTCATTTGACCACTTCAATGTGAATCAGCTGCATCAACACAAAAGACATCACACACACCGGAACTGTCTGACAAAGAACAAAAGTACACACTGGAGCCTCTCCAGAGATTCAACTCAGTCTGAATGCATTAAAAGTTACACAAACTATTCTGATTTCTGACGATGAAACACATTCATTCTACTTCTTCTGAAGATTCAAGCAGCCTCCATCACATTATTGTTGATGTGTTTGTAAGGTGTGTGGATAAACATGATAAAATGTAAGAATATTAACTCCAGTCTAAGCAGCAGCAGAGTATGTGTGAATGTACTGACGTGGCACCAGACAGAATCTAAAGCAATACTTTTAGTACAACTCTTATTTTATGGAGCCGTGAATCACTCTGTTCCTCTGGAAGAACTTGGTCCACTTGTCCATAGGATGAGGCAAACGCAGGTGCACGTGTTGTTCACATGCACATAACCTGCCACCCTGGCACACACCCGCTCGTCACCCACTCAGACTCTGCACTGTGTGTGACGTCATGGGTTTTAAAACCTATTTTTGTTGAACATTTAGGTGACTTAAACATGCAAATCATTGGTATTTCGCTGTGATGACCCCTGAGGGGAGCAGCCGAAAGGAAAAGAAGATTTTGGAGACTTAAAATGCTTCAAAACTTCATGTTATGCAAACACAGTCATTTCTGACCTTTTTGCAGCTGTACAGTAGGCGTCCTATCAGCAGTTTTACAGATACTGCATCTCTATTTTGGTCTATGGGGACAAGTCTTCCCGGACCAGATCTGCTTCAAAATTTAGCATCAGTCTGGGTTCTGCTTCTTATGACACATTCATGGGTCAACCAGTTCTAACAAGGTCTACCTAATAAATATTGTACTCTGTATACTGCACTTTATAGACTACTGTTTGGATTGGATGCCCAACTTCATTTCATTGTTGGAGTACTGTATTGTTTTCAATGACAATAAAATCTAATCTATTCTAAGATAATCTAATGCAGCCACTAAGTGTAGTAGCCCTTAATTAGTTGCTTAATAGCATATCTATTTGTACTGTACTGGCTCTTTACTAGGGTTAGGGGTACTACTAGGGTTACGGAGACTGTGACAAAGTGGATGAGATGCACCACACATTTCACCATTCAAGCAGCAACATAGAGTCAAGTTTTATTTTATCCACAATCTTCAATAGCAATGCAAATATTAACTATCCCGGGTTTGTTTTGTGTTTTGCATTTAACTAGGTTTGCCCAACATATCCATTTTCTTACAAAAAATACACACATACACGTATTAAGTTTAACTTACTTTATTTTGGTTAAATATCCCTTTATGAAGTCAAGTTGTTGTTTCACTTCTTACCTAACATACTTGACCATGTGCTCCAAACAAAAGGAGGTAGCACTCAACAACTTCCTGTTTTATACTCCAATCAGATCTATAGCCACACCCATCATCTATTTATGCAAATAGACAGACCATACCTTGTATGGGGAGCTATTTTGCTTGAGTTTGGATTTATTTGGTTTAAATGTAATTTTATTTTCCTTAATTTCTGAAAATCTCAGTTTCTGTAGGCTGCTGCGAGATACAGAAATGTAGATGTAAAATTTCAGGCACAATGTAAATGTTGAGCTCAAGGTGTCATTGCAGAACATACCTGCTGAAGAAATTGGACATGCCCGCTCGTTGCTACAGAGAGAGAGCAGGCTATATAAGCAGATGCTGTCCGTGATGTCATGGAGAGTGGTTACTGGAGTTTTGTGTCTGGTAAGTTTTGTTATTATGAGGATATATAAATATAAATATAAATATAAATATAAATATAAATATAAATGCAAATGCTAAGCTAAGCTAAGCTAAGCTAAGC
>JAQQAE010003589.1:0-19967 GCA_029823295.1 Pseudamia nigra | reverse complement strand
CAGGCCTCACATATTTATCTATTTCACTCCATAGCAGTAACACTGGTGTGGTTTAAAGAGCATTTTATCAGTCACCGTTACTCTGGTAAGAGCAAAAGAGGTGTACTGTGCATCCATGTTATCGGTGCTCACAGAGCCAAGCTGTTGACCGCTAACGCTAACCATTAGCCATCTCTACAGGGCTGTTTACATTCCTCCACATTGAGTTAAAAAATACCTTAGTCTCAAGAAACCCAATTAAAAGAACAATCTTTGATGCAAACTGACACAAATCAAGGATTTGTTTGACACAACTACATATAGGTGATTGGACACAGATTATTATTGCAACTGCATGACATGCTTACACTATTAACAGGTGATGCCAAGCAGCAGCAATGAGGACAACAACACTGCTCCTAGAAAACCAAAGTCATCCCAACTTTGGGACCAAGCTAAACAAACTTGAAAATCTGAACATCATGCTTACAGTCAAACTGAACTTGCCCATCCTAACAATGACACACCCAAGCTTCTGCGTTTTGCCAGAGACCATCCAGGCTATGGACGCAGTTCACCTTTACAAGTAAATGTTACCATCTAATGTAGATCAAAGCAATGCATTTGTGGTGATATCAATGTAACGTTGGCATCTTTCAGACAACACCGTATTATGGATTATTGCTAGTATTTTAACTGTAAAAGCATGTTTATTTCTAGCCTATTGGGTAGGGTATTTGTGACTTCTTCAAGTCTCAGTGAAGGGTGTTGAGTTAAACTTTCCCAAAGCGTTTACTGTGGAAATAAAGTACCCCAATTTTCCAAACAGCCAAAAAGTACAGTCAGATGAGTTTACTACAATCAGTAAATAACTGACAGACTCACTGTTCATTTAAGGAAACACATTGTGTATTCTAATATGCAACACTGCTATTTCAGACTAAAGTATTTCTTATTTAATTACTCAATTGCTAAAATAACTGTTAGAATACCTGATTTCCAAAATAATCCAAACCTTATTGTGACCGTAAAAGATATTACACTAAAAAATTAAAGCGAAATCACAAGTAGGCACCTGTATTTTGTGTCATGCAAGTGATGACCATGAGTAATCAAATCATCTACACTACAGGTATCTCCAGTTGACCGTACAGTTAACCATATATCGGGCATTAAGTGTACTACAACTTGCTTAGTACAGCAGTCGGGGGCTTTCACACTGTCCATGAACTAAGTGAACTCTTATCCTTTTGCACCCAGCAAATCAGGTTATTGTTGTTCTCCATGAGCACATAATGGAGTCATGCTGAACAATTAATTATGGCAGCGATTCATCCGACTATCATGGAAACACGTTAACATGATATAACAAAAGCAGGCAAAAGGAGGAAAGAAGAGCAATCAAAGTTTGCAGAATTTAAAACAACTTTGTCAGTAGCAATACCAAATAATGCTGGATTCAACAAAAGAGCAGAAGCTCTACCAGTGATCTCAATTCAATCACCACTCAGCATTAGTTTAGGCTATAGGGGGTGTTTTGCACATACAAAAATGCATTTAGACCATTACTGATGTGAAAATAATGCAATGGTACACTATTAATGAAATTTGAATAAATGTGAACCATCAAGTTATATTCTCAGCATGTCTATTCATGTACCACCATTAAAGTTGTTGTACAAGTTTGTCAATCTATAAAACAATTTTGAGTCCTTATGTTCCTTTTTCCAACTTACACAGAACAACCAGCACAGCTACAGAAAACAAGACCAAACGTGCTTCTGCGTCAATCTCTGCACAAACTATTATTACATGCTTTTAGTGTAAGCACTTCTGGATATTTTGACATTTGTAACATTTTTTAGATTGCTACTATGGATGTAATTATATGTCAGAGAGGAAGGCATGCCTGAATGAAAGGTTTCTGGTGAGAAGGTGTTTTCATATGTAGCAGGATCAGCACAGGAATAGGCACCAGGTTACACTTTAAATTACATAATTTCCTTTTACAAGGCCTTAACTTTTAGTATAAAAGGACAAGTTAGTGCAGTACATAAATCAGTGGTGCCTACCAGTATGACAAGAATTGGCTATGATTAACATGTAGTATATTTCTTCCACCACACAGTGCAAACATCTTCAGCATTTTACTTTAAAAAAAAAAGAAAAAAAAAAAAAGATAATTTTCCATCAATTCATCTCTTTTTTTCCCCCCAATTCCAAAGTGGAAGTGTATGACGTACCTAACCATATGCAGTATATTAACCTGCATTAAATAAAATACAAATACCATATTTTCCAGATTACACGTTGCGTTTTTTTGCATAGTCTGGTTAGGGGAGCAACTTGTATATTAATTCTGTCGTATTGGTTGTTTGTCACACTGACAGCTGCTAGAGGTCACTGTAGGCTTGTGTACCATCATCTGCCGCAACTGTATTACTGACAATTTAAAGTGTAGACATTACCGGTAACAACCATACCTGCCATCAGCTTAAGACCGAATGTGTCGGCGCCGTCACTTACCCGGTGAGGCGAGCTGCGAGCTCTTGCTTCGGACGTCGACGCGCCGAATGTAAGGCGCATTCCCCAAACAATTGGACGTGTTCTCCAGAGCGACTTATACGCGCTTTTTTCTTCTTTATTATGCACCTTTTGGCTAGTACGACTAACATTCCGGAGCGACATATCACCCAGAAGATACGGTAAATGCGCACTCCAAATCACCCTTAAATATTGCACTCTGTACGATGTGTTGACAGTAGTTCTTTAGTGCGTGTCTGCAGTATTTAAGTCCATTTTAATCTGATTTTAACATATTTTACTGGTGCTAAAATGTGGCTAGACCAACTTCAGACTGTGCCAATCAATGACCTAAAAATTAACCTAGATACTTTCTGAAACAAACAGTGCAAAATACAATGTTAAAGATCTTTGTTATTGTAAGAGGTGCATAAGATATTTTTGGTACATGCTGAAAATGGTTAGATAATTAAGACTCTGGGGATCCATCACCAACTGGGTAAATAATGAAAAGTGAGGTGCCACAGATGCGTGGCACAGTGTTAACTTCATCAGTGAACCAATTTGTTTGCTTAAATACTCAGTTACAGTGCACACTGGTTCGTCAAAGAAGTTTTTTGTTGTAACAAGGTTACATTTTATGAGATAACAAAAATTATGATCGCTATGTTGGATTGTGTTATTTTTTGCCCTTCCACTTGCATCCATTTTTATCCTAAGCACAAAGTGAAGCAGGGTACGGACACTGTTCATGTCTACTGATGCATCTGTGATCAGAGTAACTGACAAACAATACATTGACCCCTACTAAACTTGAGCGTATTGAGTGAGTGATTATGTAGTAGTAGTAGTTTGTATTATAAAAGGTTATTTTTTTCCCTGTACAGGATTTACATCCACTCAGATGCATTTTCATTCATCCTTTGTGATGCTCTGTCAGCTGCCAAAAACACTGCAGTGCAAACCATTTGAAAACAGTGGAACCACACCGAGCTACGAGCGATCCTTGAATGCACACAGTATAAACAAACATAAGCCAGCAGTTTTAATTAACAATAAGTCGGAGTCTGTCAGCAAGTGACACTAACAGGGGATCATATATTTGCCAGGAAAGCAGACCTCAGCTGTGACGCTCTGAGTGGAGTACAACTTTTCATTTTTTGAAACTGCTCAAACATTATTATGCTGTTTCAGATTATCCACAGCTACTGTAGCTACTGATGACTTGTCATGGTTTCTTAACTGGAAGTTAGTCAATTTAAAATATACGGTTAACAACTGTTTGTACAACAGTTGTGTTACTTTATCTCTAAATTTAAAAGAGAAAAAGTGAGGTCTCATGCTGTGCTAGAAATGCTTGGGTTTACAAAATCGTGATGTGCAGATATTGTATGGGAGACAACTGTAAAGTCACTGACTCATCCATGTTTCACTCATTTGTGAGATGGGTTAAATTAAATCAGGATTGTGGTAAAGTAGTCTCTGGGCTGATTTTGCAATGGATTCTCTGAAACCAAGAAAAAAAGAATAACTACTGAAGAATGTTGAAAGTAAAACCATAAAAACTATGAAATCTAGAATGATTCTTTAGCTACAGTTTAAGATATTTTCAGCAACTAATAAATTTGGGTCATTAAAATTTTAATATCCCTCATTACAAATTTTCATAGGGTTTTAACAATTATCCCCACAGGGATAATTTCAGCTTCTTCTCTGAAATATATAGACTTGCCCAGGATATTTAGTAGCTTTTCTGCATGTTGTGTAAAACCCAAAAATATTCAGGTAACTTAATAATGACGAGTATCATCCAATATACCAGTGTTAATGCTGTAATGGATAAAAATGTTCATATACCTTTATGCCACAGCTGAACACCAGCTGTGACACTTAAATGGCCAGCAATTGCAACCTGCTACAAAACACGCTATGCAGAACAATGCATACCAGCAGTAAGATCCCTGACTTAGCCTGTAGCTTCCTACTAACAGCTAAAACTGTATCACAGGAAAATTAACTATGCAGGATTTAATGTTCCTATGATATGAAAAACGTACTAACACTAACCTCTGACAGGATGTTAAGAAAGATGGTACCAGTGAACGGATTAAATGCTGGGGTACAGGTAGGCTGTGACTCAAGTGTTGAGTAGCTTGTTACAGGTCAGTTTGGAAGGTTCCAAATTATATTCAGATACGTGTTACATTACTCAAGCTGTCAAATGAGATTTGGCCGTTGACAAACACTGTATTGTTCACATGGCTTGTCCACATACTCAGCCCACATAGAGAAGTTGCCTTTGGCGCCAGCTCATTAATCCCCACACAATTAATTAAGACTGCAGAGCTCAAGTGTTTCTGACTCTGAGGTGTTCTGAGGATTTCATCCTTGGTACTGACTTTGAGCTTGGCTTTGAGAATACCGATGTCAAGTAAGTCTGCAATACAGCACTGACCAAAGAAAGAAACACAATTCATGATTTCGCCTGTGCATATAGGGCTACGTTCAGACCGTAGGCAAAATCTGATTTTTTCGCCATATGCGACTCATATCTGATTTTTTTCTGACAGCCTAACCAGCACAAATCTGAATTTTTTCAAATCAGACCCAGGCCACTTTATATGTGGTCCTAAATTGGTTACACATCTGATGTTTTTCAAAGTGACCTCAGGCTGAGTGGTCATGGCGCATTTCGTCTGACTTTTAACTCATTGAAGTGAGACAGACGTCACAATTCTGCACTGGAGGAGGTAGAACGCAGCAAAATCAGATGTAAACAATGGACCCAGAATGACGGTCATAATTTTGTTGGCTCTGGCCGCGCCTCAACTTCAAATTGATACACACTGACTTGTGTAGCATCCATATTCACTTCCGTAAACACAGTGCGCTGCATGTGACGTCATGTCGTCTTAGGTGCATGCAGGTCACTTCTGAGCCATTAGGCTGTTCACAGTGGAGACTGATGGATGTCGCATTTAAAATATAATGTGAACAACCATACCAAAAAAAAAAAAAAAAAATCATATTTCAGCAAAAAAATCAGAATTGAGCACTATGACCTGCAGTGTGAACATAAACTAGGAGTTGAAGAAAAGCACTTGTAAATAAGCAAAAGGGAAAAAAGGTCTCTGAATGGCTTTTCCCTAGTTGTCATGATGACCAGAAGAAACTTTCTAATGGACATGTTTGCCGCCATGGTGGGCATCACGGAACTTAACATCTGACGAGGTGCCTTTGAAGAAGGATTCTTGACTGATGTCAAGGTGAACGTTTCTATGGACACATGTTGCCACGGTAACCATCATGGAACCTAACACCTGGACAATATGCACTGAGAAAGGATTCTTGACCTTCCCTATCAGAACTGATACGACACAATGCATCCATTGATCATATGCACATTACATACACACCCCTACTCTCTCTGACCTTACTTTGTCAACATAATGTGCGTGCAACTTGTCTGCTAATTGTGAGGTTTTTTTTGTACATGACCATAATTTTGCTTCCTATGGAGCCCAATTCTGGAAACTGTGCTTTTTTTTTTTTTTTTTTAACTCTTTCCCTATTGTCCCCCCCAACTGCAAGGCATGAGCTCAGTTCGCTGCCGTATGTGAATGTCCCCTTTTTGTTGGAGCAATAAAGTATATCTATCGATCTATCTATCTAAACAACACTGACTAGAGTGTCTGTCATACTATGCAATATTCAGGCGATGTAAGAAAAATTAAACCTAGGTTTTTTGGACCTCGCTCCACTGATAAGAGGATTCAAATGATTGATTTTTGTGGGTAATCATGAATACCAAGAAACCTTCAGAATATTGAAAAAATATTAAATTTCGTCATACTGCCCAGTACTAAGATAACCTTTTGGTTTCAACATGGGTCACTAATTAAAATTAGTTAAAACTGTATAAAATAACAGAATGTCTTAAATCAAAATGCTTTACAGTTAAACAGCATTTGTTGGTGAAAACATATGACACCTGGAAACAGCCTTCCATACTAAATCAGTCACATGTTCTAACACACAGTAAACAGGATCCATTAGACACATTTGTGTTCCTCACTGTACTCTCAACTGTGAACATAAGACAGCCATAAGCTACTGAAACTAAAAACAAAGATAGGGGGCCTTAATGTGATATAAAGCTTTATGAAACAAAGAAGAATATGAAATTCAATCCATTTCTCAACTTATGTATAACAAAAGGAACAATTGACAGATATAGCTTTTAGTTAGCTGTTGACTAAAACCTATCTTCATAACAGCCTTAGTACCTGTTTAAAAAATATAATTAATTCTCTATGAAATTGCCAAACCAAAATATTGCAAACACATTTTAGGTAGCTTGGCCAAGTATTCTCATGAAAAACTTCACTTTTTATTCCAGGTAATTGATGCTCATTTTTTTTTACTCCTTGGTGTGATTCATTTGGATATGTGAACACAACTAATCACACTTCAGCGTGGCCAAAAACAACTGCCCCAAGACCCTTCAACAAACTCTGGAGGGATCGTCTGGTGTGTGAACACAATCTCACCTCCATCTGACCCAACTACGACATGTATTCAGCAATTTTGATATAAACAGCTCGTGGTGCCAGATGCTCATCGATCTGCTCAGTTGTCTGACAGCAGTACACCATCTTTGGAAACCAAGGGACAGTATAATAGTTAAGATGTGTCCTCCAAGTGTATTTGTTATTCTGTTCACCCTGTCTGGTAGAGTGTCTAGGTTAATTGCTATGCTTATGAGGAAATAAAAACTCTGCACTTGCTTGATGTTAATCAGGACTGCAATGCTTCCAACAGAAATATTAACTGGTCTAGAAAACAGAACAGTCTTCCTTTATTAATTTGTTGCATCTGCCTCTGTCTTGTTGCCTCTAGCGACTGGAACCTTGGTGAATGTTTTCACAAGGTTTGTATTTAATTTTGAATTTTGGTTTGCTTGGACCTTTCTGTGCAAAAAGAAGCAGAACCATGAAAAAATGCCAGTTTACAAAGATCAAACTGCTTCGTTGCTACAAGACAAGTTTTTACCTTTCTACATCCCTAAGCCAAATCTAGAAGCACTTCAAGGGAAAGGCACTTCTCTGATGTTAATGCCAATGAAATTGGTAGGGTAGTCAGCACACTAAGATCATATATGGAACAAACTATGTAACAAATTAGGTTCAGCACCACAGGGCTACAGAACTGCATATAATCTTACTTTCATTACAGGACATAAAAAAATCTAAGGTGTTCACCTGTGATTAAAACTATATATACCTTTATAATGAGTTAATTAATAAGCTCTTTAAAGTTAACAGCTAAAACATGAGTTGACAGATCAGTAGTAAATAATTCAGGGCTGTTTGCTCCAAAACTACATCTAAAAAGATTACTACTAATAAACAAGAAAAACATGCTGCACATTCCTCTACACAGCAACCAAGCTTTAAAGTTTCTCGACATGAAAATGGCACAGCACACTACCACCATTCAGTATGAAAAATGAACACTGGCGGCCATCTGAGTCCAACAATATAGCATCTAATGAAAACCTATGACTTGTTTTGACATGTTTTATTTGGATTGCTTGCTGTGTCTCACCTCCATCCCTGTCTCTGGCCCGGTGTGTGTGGACAGCCTTTGCTCTACTGTGCCCTGTGCTGTCGATGTGTTTGTTTTCAGGGCTGTCAGACCTCCTGAGCATTTTGCAGGGAGGAGTGACATCTGAGTCGGTGCGCATCTTTTCATGTCGGTGGTCCCCTCCTGGATGGGTCTTGGACGAGTATTTGAGAGTCTGCAAACACAAAGCAAATACTAGCATCTAGTACTGCAATGTTTTATGCACTGCAATGTCAGATTGTACGATCAGACTTGTGCAATCCTTCTACTTTATTTGGTTCTTCAAAGCATGACAATGTCAAACTTCTTATGCACAGCGACTTTAATATTTCAGAAGGTAATTTGCTGAACTAATGTTCTTACTTTTGGCTACTGATTCATGATTAAAGAGTAGCAGATTCATCTCTGTCATATCCTACTGCAGTGTCATTGCACAGTTGCAAAGGCTATGCTTATGACCAAACACCACCTCTGTTGTGCCTCCTCAAATAACTACGTATTTATACATGTTTACAAAAACATATTTTTTAATAAGGACCACGAAAACAGAAAATGTTATCACTCGTAGCGAGTACTCTGCTGCTGTAATCGTTAATAGGCATATTTCGACATATGAATATAATGCCATGCTGGAAATGTATGGGTCACCCGTTATGTTTTCACCGTTTATCTACGGCAGCTATATCCTTAAAATGACAGATTGCGGTCAGGCCCTAATCGGACTGGCTAGCAACCAAGCTAACGCTAATAGGCTACCACTAGCTTCAAGCTGCAATAAAAGTCGTCAGTAGCTTCCCCGTAATGGCTGAATTCGACGAATTCAGACACTGAGCACTGCCTTTAGCTGTCGTCGTTTACGTTAGCCGAGCTTTACCGAGGCCTGAATGTTATTTCCAACACAACCGTCTACTTTGCAGTTTATTTTCCGCACTGACTGAGGCCTGTCGTGCTGCCCAGAAGCCTGAGCTAGAGTGTCCATTTTAATCTTATTGGCTGCTAGCAGGCTAACTGGCTACGGCTAGCTGACAAGTACCTGATAGGGCTGAGAATCTCTTCGGTCACACCTGCAAATACACAGAAAACACTCGTGAACATGACAGTTCAAAACGGCAGCGTAGAGAAATTGCACAAAGTGCTTCGGCAGCTGTACGTGCAAGTTTCCAGACACTTATTTTGTTTTTCAATAAAAAAAATGGCGGATTGTCAAAGCGTAGCTACGAGGAAAGGGGAAAAAATCTGAATAAGTATCGTTAAAAAAAACTGTTTACCCATCGCCGAGTCTCGGTTGTTTCCTTGCATACATTACCATCAATGCCGTGTTAGTGTGATTGGAGTGGGATGTGAAAGACTGATAACGGTACTATGTTTTTTTTTTTCTGGTTGATTCAGCGACCTGAAATTCGTCAGTTATTTCAGCCTAGCTTGTAGGTATTTCTATGCTATCGGCTTCACTGGTGGAAAGAGCGCCCTCACTCAGTCCATGTCCCACGTCCGACACACACAGCCGCGTCTCAACCCACCAACAAAACGGAGCAGCGGAGCCGAGCGCCGGGTTGCCAGGTTTGAAACAGTCACAAGTAGCAACGAGAAAGACCCCGACGTCTGATATGAACCTTTGATAAAGTCATTTGGCTATTTAAAACTACATTGTCAAATTGCTGTATTTTACAGCACACTTTAGGCAACTGAATACCAAACAGTAACAGTATCCTCGCACAACATGATTATTATTTTAATTTTGCTTATATCAGTTAGCTGTAGGACTCAAATTTAAGTAGATCTATAAAATACACATCTGACAAAGCAGATATTACGCAGATCTGGCAACCACGACGCTTTCTGCACCTCCCCCTTCCGATGGCAACATCCGGGACACCCACTGGCGAGACACGGGCGGAATAAAAACTTGTCAACCATTAGAGTTTTGCATGTAGCCAAGAAATGTTGTCATATTACAAGGGTGCGTTTTCAAAGTGTGTCATAAATCATTCGGACAGCTTTTATTGAACAATTACTGCAAAAATATGAACTGTGTACATGCTGAGGCTACAGCGTGCAGTATCTCGGTCTCTTCTGCCATCTAGTGGTTATTCTTTGACATTGCAGCCAATGCGTGTGTGACGATCACAACACGAATACATCCTCATTTGTCAACAATCTCATTGTTAATAAATAAATAAGTCCTACTAAAACTTAATTGATAGTTTATCATTTCCACTTAGTTTATATGTAATTCGGCCGCTATATTATTTTCATATTAGTGCCAAGGAAGATTGTTGTAGTATTTCAATTTCTGAATTTTCTATACCAACTGTAATAAAATATTTGCATTAATCTAAAACGGGTTGTAGAAACCTTTTGATTTGATCACCAATTGGCTTATTATTAGGGGTCATTATTCTATAATTATTTCTGTTTATTTAATTTATTGAGTACTGTATTTGTTGTCATTTTTGCTTATTGTCATGTTGATTCTTGTTCATTTTTTGGGTAATTTTCTTTATCATCTTCATTTTTGTTCATGTGGCTTATTATGTTCTTCATTTTGTTGATTTAATGCTTATTTTGTTCATTCTGACAAAATCTGAACTCATCTTGTTCATTTTGATATAATGTGTAAACCAATGTAATACATTTATGTACAGTACACGTTCAAATCTTTTACATTTAAAGTGTGACATACTATAAAATGTCATGATGACAATAATTCCCACATCATATCCCAGACCAAGGACAAAAGAAGCTGTGGTTCAGCGTTTTGGCCCACAACCTGTTTTAATGTGGGAACAAGGGGGCACAATGGGGGATGCTTCTATTGTTAGTACATTTCTGGAACTTGTTCACATGCCAACCACTCAGTCTTTTGGTGTATATTCCACATGCTCTGTCTTGGAGTAATGTGCATTTTTAGCGAGATTAATAAAGTATATCATCATCTGCCAATCTGGTCCAAAGCTTTGTAAGTCAGTTTGTAATCAGTGCTCATACATTAACAATGCGACTAATGTGGTCTATTTATTATGTATTTATTTATAAAGCAAATAATCTTAAGGCAAAATCAATTTAAAAACTCTTTAATGCGTATTTTCCTAATCTCTGAATACTTGTTGGTATCTTTTGTAACATGGCCTGTAGGGGGAGCAATGGAATTACGTTTATACTACACCTTTAAACAACTGCAGTCCATGTCATTAAAACTAAGAAAGCAGAATCAAAGTAAAGCTCAAGAGTAATACATCAACAATGAAACAACAGACAAAGAAATAAAAATATTCCACAGGTGCATATACTGTATACCAGGATATCAACTGTGTGTGCGAGGCCTGTTGGCAAATGAAAAGAAAGAAAAAGAAAAGAAAGGGAAAAAAGAAAATATAACATTCTAAAAATACAAAAGCTAAAAACTGCTACTGTTGCTGTTTTTAATAATCAATTTATATGACATGTAGGCATATGAATAAGAAGTTATTTTCTTTTCTTAAATAATTTATTTAAATAGATTAAATAATATATTTAGATTAAATAATCTATTTAAATATCTATAAAAGAAAGTCCCGATATCGATTTGCTCTGTTTTCTTTTGTGGGCAGTGAGGCGGATTTACATCGGAGGCGTTGCCTTATGATTGACAGCGTAAATTAACCAATGAAAACACGGATCTTCACCATTTAGCGCGTCTTAATGAAATAAAGACCAATGGACGGCCGCTATGCTGAAACCCTGTCCGGTACAGATCTCAGAACAGTTTTATGCGTTCACACAGGTCATTTAGGGATGACGCAAAATGTAAATAAACTGTTCTCAGATCAGCTCCTTGATAAAACTACTTTCTCTGTATTGGAGAATGGCACAGCGAGGCGTAACATTTTGAAAGGTTGTGCTCGGTACATAGCCACTGAGAGCGGGGATGAGATAAGGAGGCTTTTCAGGAATAAATCGCGTTTACTAAGTGTCTAAACGGGAACGTTTTGTCTCGTGAATACCCTTTGGAGTACACGGTGAGCAGCAAGAAACCATTCAACGCCGACCTCCGATGCAAAGTGAGTACAAACATATTTCATCTGGCTAAAAACTTACAATTGTCAAGCCAGTGGAAGCAAAACTGTGGTTCAGGCGGAATTTCTCGAATTAATTGTTTTACAGAGTGGTAATAGCAACTGTTCAGTGTATCTTTGAGGAGCCTACTATTAGAAAGTTGAAAGTTGACGAGGGATGCTTCGTAATATAGTGTCCAAACCTGCACTGGGGTTATTCATCTTTCAAAACGTGGAAAAGTTAGCGTCTTTACACACCGGACCACATCTGCAGTCTTATACATTTATCACAAACTAAATTTAATTTTAGCCAGGTGAACCGTCTCCAGTGTTTTATGTGTACTAGAAAACATGTATTCAGTAATTAATTGTTTTAATTGTCAGCGAGAATCCACCTGAGGTACAGTACAAGGAAAAGCCCGTGGGAACGTGAATGCAACACTGATGTTAGGGAAACACGCAGAAAAGGAACTAGAGGAAGAACAACGGCTACAAAGGACTTGAAAACAAATGTAATGATAGTGTATGAGTGCGCACATGCAGTTTGCTCGAACCACAATGACAGAATTTCCTCATGCCAAATGCTCAACTTCCACAAAACACGAGAAATAAACACACCCACTATGCAGGAAGTACAGTGAGCCATGTTGCAGTCACAGGGGAATACAGAGCCCTTGTGCCCTGCAAAGTCAAGTATGGTGACATGGAGCTTGTCACTGACAGCACCAAGTCTGTTTGACAACTTTGTCATTCCTTTGCTTATTTCATCATGATACAGGAAACCACATGATTCCGTCCAACCTCCTTCCTTCATATCCAAATGCTGCATGTGAGATCGGTGGTATAGATCTTTGTTGCATCGTGTCCCATTATTCACCAGGTTTGCTCTTTACCGTGGTGTGGAAGTGACAGGGGAAAACCCTGGTAGCAGGATGGCCCTGTTTTTGTTGCACTTGAATGTCACAGAGAGGAATCCCTAGAGAGCTGGCATATCTCTGTGTAAACTCTGAAACCTCTGAGGTTTGTCTGCAGTTTTGGCAGACTTTGTTACGCTCCCTGGGAATAGCCTAGTTCTTCTTTTAAACCATGCCTAACGAAAGGGGGTACCCTTTAGGTTCCACCCTGAATGGGTAAGGAGACTTTCACAGGAGACTTTGATGTATTTCAGTCCGGTTCATTACACCGGGTTATATTTGTACTAGGTCAACAGCCTTTGCATGACGACAAGCGTGTGATAGCTTCATTTTGGTGAGTTTATGAGGTGAGACTCTGAAGGTTTCAAGTGTTAACTAGAGTTGGAAAAACTCTACCACCTGGAAGCAGGGTTCCCACACATCCTGGAAAACCGGGAAAATGATTCAGCAATTTTCCAGTCCGAAGTAAAACAGGCAAATGTCCTAGAAAATTATTGTTGCTTATTTTGTTGATTTTTCTTTTTAAGTTTGGCATTATTTTACTCATTTTTGTTATCTTACAGTACATGATTATATTGATCTTTTATAGCGACTCTTCAGATCCCATACTTTTTCCAAAGAAGCACCTAGAGACAAAACTCTGAGTGTGAACATGGTACGTCGGGAGGATGTATTTGTGATAGTGTAATAACTTTGTCATACTGTAACAGATGAAAAACTCCTTGAAAAGTCCTGGAAAAGAATTTTAAGAAAAGCGTGGGAACTCTGGGAATCAAATCTTGTCTCAACTGGCTTGCATGTGAACACCCCTGAACTAAAACAAATCTTTAGTTGATACTGTGGTCAGGTGTATATGGAGGCAGCCGGGGTCAGGGTGGGGTCGACTGCGGCAGGCCAGACGTAGGAAGGTTTTGCCCTGTGTCCGTTGTCTGAACAGGTGTCTCGTAGTTGCAGCTCAGCATAGCTTGCATTCCCAGGGTTTTGTTCCTGGCATGTAGGGTCACTCAGCAAGGAAGGAGGAGGTGTGGGAACTAAGAATGCTATGCGGGCAAGGCTGGACTCTCAGAATTCATCCAGGCAACCTGCTGATTGGAACAAGGCTTCCTGTTCGCTACAGTCTGGCCTGTGTTGATGAGAAACCTGTCAGCAGCCTGTTGTGCCGTTCATAGTTCAGGACAATGCTGAGCACTGCTTTCCATAACTGTGTGTCAGCAGCAAGGCTATTTTCTTGGGGCTTAGGGTTGGCTAGAATACAGTGGCTTAAGACTCTTAATCCGGGCATTAGTTTGGATCACTATCAGCTTCACAGAATCACACAAAGTGCCTCGTCAGTTCCCTCATCATCCTTATTTTAAACAGACTTTTCTCCCTCTTTATTTCTGAAAACGTTTGAGTATTTATTTTCAATTTATTACTACATACTTCAGTGTTTCACAGGGTTCTCATTCCAATTCTGGATACTGGGAATCACTTTGATAACTTTGTATACCCTTCTCCTGCTTTGTGTCCATCAACAATCCTTCTTTTCAGATCTAAAGTCATTTATTTTGTTTTTGGCATGAAGCTTTTACAAGTGGTGCCTCAAATCCTTTCTGAAATGAATATTTAATCTTCAGTTCCCACACTTAGACCATTACTCAGTGAAAGAGTGTTGCTCCGTTGGTTGTACTCTTGATGAGATTATAAATTACTCCCTAAACCTTTATGTTTAGGGAGTAACACAATGTTTGGCTACTCGAGTTTGTTGTGCACTCATGTCCCTCCAACCACAACCTGAAAATTCATGAGTGAGGAGCTGGAGTACAATATCACAAGAATGTTTCAGAAAGCACAGTAATCCCAGTCATATGTAATGTCCTTTCAGCTGCCAAAACCTGACATGGACAGGTAAAACAGACACTTGGGTGATTTTTTTTTTTTTTTTTTTTTTTTTTGCAAATATTTTCATAAAAAAAACCAGCATGACTAATTTGTTTGATCATTAAAACTAGCACAGCAGATTGATGGCAGATTTGAATGCCATCCAGATCTATAACCCTGTTTCAGTGACTTGTGTTTGGTGCACTGGAGTTCAAGAAGGGATGATTTACAACAAAACTTTCCACACTAATCTTCAGCTGTTTAAAAGTTGGTGTTTTTCTTTTTTGTGCATTGTGCATACACTCCCTATTGAAATGTCCCTAATTATTCTAGAATGAGTGATTCTTATTTAATCAAGCTATTCTAGTCATCTGGTAATAATGTGGAAATATTCAGGAATAACTATGGCAATGTCAGTTTTTCCAGTATCCTGCAGATCTTAGTATGATGTCTGGAAGCCAATATGCTCCCCAAGTTAGGAATGCAGTTGTTCATGTACCAAAGTGAATGAAAACAGCCAGAGAATGTGACGGTGAATGTGAAAACCACAGTGACTGAAAGACAGTGTTGGTCTCTTTAACATTGAGTTAAATTCCACAGGACCTTGTAGTGACTTCTGTACCTCTTTATCAAGCGTCGTGTGGTTTCTCAGCTCAAGTCACTGAATGTTGCCTCCTGACATATTGCGGTGAACTCACTCTACTACCAGTCATTGCTAAACTTGGCAACATATGAAATATGAATACAAGTGTGTTGTTGCAGTAGCTTAATCCAATTATGCAACCAGAAGCTGCACTGATGGAAATATTTTTCAAGCTGCATGTGTTTCTGCTGTGTTTTCCAATGGTGAGATCATTTCACACTGTCGAAGTGGACAGCTACAAGATGATAAGATTATTGAAGGAACTTCCAGGAATGAGAAGAACAAATCGGCTGTCAATCTGTGTGGTTTAACGCTCACTGCTTTATGAGCAGCATAGAGAAGACACAACGTCCATGTACTGTATTTATCCAACTATCCATACACCAATGGATCTGTCTTTCCGTCCATCTGCCCTTCCATTCATCAACTGCTGTCCTATTCATTTTATTCACGCAACCATCTCTTTATCCATAATTCATCCATGTATCCATCTATCCTGCTATCTATACATAATCACTGTGTTTCTCTGTGGTATCACCAATCTCTGCAGAGTCTGCAGCAGACTTCTGAGCCTACAGCCGATCTGCTGATCTCAGACAGAGAGATTAATGTGATGTACTTGTCCTGGGTCACAGTTGATGAGCATCACCAGTAGTGACGCTGTGTTGTTTTGCTCCTGCCTACTCTTACGGAGGTGTAGGGTTTCTCTCAACGCCCCTCTAAGCCTCTGCGGTGCTGTGTTGGAATGAGCCCACCCAGCAGATGCCAGCCATCAGACACCGATATTGGTTTCATTATATTCCAGGTCCTGTACAAAAACGCTGGGCTCACCCAGAAGGCATGCTGTCCTCCTGACTCAATGCAGATCTTCTGATGGAGAAAGCAGAGAGATGGAGTGAACGGTAGCAGCAATAATAATAGCACTCAGTGTGGGAAAGGGAGTTAAGATCTGGAGCCTCAGGGAAAAGGTTATGCTATAACATGTTACTGAATATAAGTCTAGACATAAGTAGGCCTATGAGAGTTTTTTGGTGAAAGTCTTTGATTCATGTTTCTTTAGGTATTCAAAGTACAAGGGCCCTATTGCCAAATAAAGTGATTCTCCTACTCCGCTTTGACTGCCTATAGCCTAACAGGAAGTGGTATATGACGTACTGTATCACAAACCAAATTCCTTAATTATAATCTTGCAAATATGTTGTTGATAGTGTTAATGTGTATTGTGTAAAGCTGAAAGAGAGTCTAGTTCATCATGTACCTGGCTTGTACCTGCAATTTGTCAGTAACCATTGAAGGCTATACTCTTACATGGAGGCAGGAGGCTCACTTGACTCATGTCAAGCTTATTTGTTAAGTGTTGTTTTATTAATGAGGGTTTTCCATGTGTGGCCTCTGCATAGGATTACTCTGCCTTTTCCCCTTATGGTCACTTTGTGAATAATTCAACATACATGAAGCAAAAAGAACCAAAACAGGACAAACTGTATACTTGTTTGTAGTTCTGTACAGTAAATCACAGCAGCTGTAGAGGTTTTGTATACTTCTGTTTTAACATTCATGATACTCTTTAACCTGTCTAAATTAGTGCTAGCTTTTGCCTGTTCACAAAAGTAATTGTACACTATGCTTTTTGGGCTGTGGTATTTCCATTGTATTGGAGATTGTATTTTTGTCACTAGTATTTGTGTTATATGTTCTCACCAAATTGCAACAACGCAGCTTGAAAGTGAATTCAGTGTAGAATTATCTTAATATGTCATACCACTGATGGTCACTTGATGCTAGCTCCAATTTTTTTTATTCTGACAACTGCAGTAGGGCCAGTCTAATGTAGGAGCTTAAATCTGTGTGTTCTGTGGTCAATTTATAGTCTGTTTCTTCTTCTTCTTATTTCATTATTTATTTGCAGTGGTCATACCAGTTTGGAAGTACATTCCTGCTGCTAAGTGGGCTAGAAGCAGCCTCATTTCTTCCATGTGGGAGTGATGAGAGGGAGTGTGACAGCTATGGTAAAATTTCTGAGACTGGTTCAATGCAGTGCTTAGCTTCATATCAAATCTGTTTGGAAATGTTTACACCTGCCCAACCATACTGAACAACGATTAATCAATCAATAGTTGTCATCATGCTGCTCCATTCACTTCCTACAGTGTGTCCGGGACTCCATTAAAACCAAGGTAGTACATGTCAGCGAATTTATGCAAATAATTAAAATTTGTCTTGAATACATTTACTGTAACCGCATTAAATACTTGCTTCATCTGAGTGCTTTGGCTTTGCACTGTCAGCATGAAAGGATTCCATGTCACCTGTCAGTGACATGTATCCAATACTCTATTAATGAGCCACAAGGCTGTGATATTCATGTCACTTGTATTGATATTTAGAGTGCTTGGGAGGCTTGGTTACAATTCACCCGACCACTGACTGATGTTGTCCTTCCTCACCCTCATCTCTGAAGACGACAGTGTTAGTAACTTGACCATATTGCATAAGATACAGGCTGTAATGAATCTTAGGGTAATAAGGATACAGTTATGTTTGCAGACACTCATTACACACTGATGTCAACACCATCTGCTCTTTGCTTGTTACTGTGAGAACCTTTGCTTATATCAGACGACCTTGGTAAACACAATGTTGCTCCTTACAGATGCTGCCCACTTTCAAAAAAACATTGTGGTACAATTCCAGATGTGTTACACTATCAACCTTTCTGCTATATCAGTATTGATCTGATTACAGGCAGGAGATGAGCAAAAAAAGAACAAATTTGTTTTTGTTTTTTTTTTTTACACAATGAGTAAAGGAGGCCTCAAGTCCCTTAACAATCTCCCCGATTATCCCAAAAGGGTTTTCTCGAGCTGCCTGTTTTCTGTCAGCTGGCAAGGTCTCTTTCCAGACAGCAACACTGGCTTTCACGGACTAAATCCCCCTTTTGTACATGGGGCGTCTCAAGTAGTTTCAGCTGCAGCTCTGTACACTTGTTGGTGTGCCTCTTGCCACCTCACTCTGGCTGCAGGCACTTTCACTCGCCTGTTAATGTGTCAGTCCCCTTGTTTGCCTCCAAACTACATTTCAGAATACGAAATTGGTATAAGGAGGCCTGTGCATGTGTTGTGTGCATGTGTGAATGCATGCTTTTGTCTCTGGACTTGAAAGCATGCCCTCAAGCTTCGGTGTATGTGTGTATGTTTGTGTCTGGACAGGCATTCATTCATTCATTCATCTGTAGACTGCCATTCCCTCGCTGCTCATTGAGAGACCAATTAGAGCAATTGAACTGTGAATACCCCCTCACAACAGCCCATAGAAACACGATGCAGGCTTTACTCTTTGATGCCATGGTTCATGTGGTTAAAAAGGTCAGTGTGTATGATGGCACACAGGGCATAGCATTGTGAGATATCTGAATCGGTGCACTATACTGCATAGCGCATCATCATGCAACACGTCATCATGAAACTTAGGTGGATCTTTTGTAAAATGTGCCATTTTCAGAACGATAGTAGCAGGGTCCTTGCAGTCATACAGGATTATGAAAAAAGCATTTTCCCAGTTCCTCATTTCTTACTTTTCGTATATTTGTAACAATTGTTTCAGATCATCAAACACATTTTAATATTAGACAGAGATAATTATTAAGGGAAAAAATATCCAAACCTACCTAGCCCTATGAGGTAGTTCATTTTCACTAGCCACACCCAGGTCTGTCACTGAAACTACCAGACCTGTTGAATCAAGAAATCACTTAAATAGAACCTGTCTGACAGTGAAGTGAAGTATGCTAAAAGATCCCAAACAGCAACACATAATGCCACAATCTAAAGAAATTCAAGAACAGATGAGAAACAAAGCAATTCACATCGGTCAGTCTGGAAAGGGTTCCAAGGACATTTTAAGGCAGGAGTGTCCAGTCATTGCCACCAAGGGCAGAGACACTACAGGTTTTCTTGCCAGCTGCTCATTAAAGCAGGTGTTTTCACTTAAGTGCAATCAGTGAAATAACCTGCTGTAGAGACTTGTAGGAAAGGAAAAGTGCAGGGTCTCAGCCCTTTATGGCAATGATTGGACACCCCAGTTTTAAGGGTATTTGTCCGGTTTTTACCAGTTTATCAGGCTGGCCACCTCTAGCTTAGCTTTAGCTTGGCTTTTAGCTTCGACCCCCAACTACTTAGCTTAGCTCTTTGGCTCCTTTAGCTGATAACTCCCACTGGGAGGGTTCGTTCGGCTGGTGAAACAGTGTCTTACTCAGACTCGTGACTGTCTTTTTGTAGATTTATTCACAGACATAGAACAGGCTTGGCAGTTAGCAGTTAGCTCTTTGACAGCAGTTAGCAATCAGTTTGACAGCAGTTCGTCAGACAGTCAGTCTGTCAGGTAATCAAA
>JAQQAE010003588.1:0-19970 GCA_029823295.1 Pseudamia nigra | reverse complement strand
CTGGAGCCTATCCCAGCTGTTACACAACTTTAAATTAGAAAATAATGTACATTTTAATGTAAAATACGTAATTTTAGTCAAGTGTATATCACCTTCTATGATGAGTGTTTTTGCTCCCACAAAATGAAAAACAACAAACAGGTATTAATGTGATTAATCAAAATTAATCCAGTGCCTGTGACGAATTTAGATTAATAACAAATGGGTGTCAATTGTGATTAATTGAAATTAATCCACAGTGACCCTGTGATAAATCAGATTAAAAATTTTTATCGTTTGACAGCCCTAGATAATACCATTATACATTCTATCAAATCACAAAGTTCGATCCAGATATGGACAATATTCTGGTCATAGTGATCCAGGATGCTTATACTTACAGGTGTTGAGGAAAAATATCTATTGCAAGGTAGTAAATAAAACTCCAGACATGAAACTGACACCAAATTGCAATGAAAAGTCTGCTGATTCTGTAATGTGCCCATGGATTTGACATACTATCAACATTTGAGGAGCTAGATCCAGAAGAAAACCACCATTATGGAAATATAATTTATGGTGAATAACAATTGAACTAACAATGATACTGTATTCTGTACTGATACTGATAATGATACTGTACTCACATTATGTGATTCCAAATACTAATGGCAGGATTTCATGGTCAAATAATCCAATAATAAAGCTCAAATAAATTTGAGAATATTACTTGAAGTCACCTTACATTAATGAAGCATGTGTGTAGTTTAGGCAGATGCAGAAGTCTGTGCAAGTTTTTCGTCCAATCACTGTCATCCCTACCTTACACACCCCTAATCAGCTGCTCATTTAAATGCTCACTGTCTTCATTCACTCTGCATGCTGCTGCTCTCACGCAACCATCACTCGAAATACGAAAATTATCTCTTCTATGTCTCTTACCCCCTCCTGAATTAAGCTGAATAAATAACAATCATATTACAAACTCCAAAGCATTTTTCTTCGGTACTCTAGTTTTGTCATATAAAGTCATGACGCCAAGCTCTGCTAGTTTGGGTTTCAGATCTCTGGGCCATTTGTATCAGGCTTGCTCAGATCGTCCCAGGGCATCTCTTGAGCAGAGTCACCATCAAAATAAAAATGTGTATGAGCTCTTTAAATCAGATGACAGCGTCTTGCCTGAACTGCAACAATTAAAACAAGTACACAGTTAAATACAATAAGACAGAAAACAGAATAAAATTCAATAGCGGATACAGTGGTAATTCGTTTAACGAATGCTTCCGATAACGAAAAATTCTGATGCCGAAGAAAAAAAAATTGCTTAACGAAAGAAGATAGATGTGTGTGCCCAGGTCACGTATGCGTCACTTCCGGGTCTCAACGAGAATGACCCGGAAGTCAGAGCTTGCATGCGCTCTCACATTCTCAGCGAAATGTAAACATCCGGGTCCTTCTGATCAAGTGTAAACGCGAACCTGAGCCTTTTTACACTTAAAATACTGCTTCATTTTGTGTTTTTCATCATGGGACCTAAGAAGAATGATAGTGGGGACAAGAAAACTCGTAATACGATGTCACTGCATGTGAAATGCGAGATACCACGAGTAGCTTGATGTCTATGCTATAGAGTTGCCTGCTCCTTAACAGTGCTGTGGCCTGGGTGTCAGGCTAACAACACTCCAGTGGTGATTTAAAATGTATTCTTACCTTGGCTTATGACTCGGTAGTGTCTCAGTGGACACTGCACACTGCACACGTCCATAACTGTAAACACAGCTCCAGAAACCGGAGCTGATGGGTCTAAGCACAGCTCCAGACTGTTTACTGATACTGTTGTTAGCGGCGAGCCGGAGGGCGCTGTGCTTGCCGGCAGCCGGGGTCATGCTAGCCGGCTAGCCAGAGAACGCCATGCTCGCTGACTGTGAAACAAGACACAGCTCAGAAACAATACTGCCTCACCATCGGCATCTATGAATCAGCTCAACTCCTCTATGCAGAACCCGACAGCGTGGTCCTGTGTGTTCTAGCCTCTGCCATTGTAAGCTAACTCCACTCCAGAGCTGGCTATGTTGTTAGCCGTAGCTAGCAAAACAACCGTAGCTATGTTGTTAACCGTAGCTAACAACAGTAGCTGTAAACACGCTGGAGCTCCGGTTTCTGGAGCTGTGTTTACAGTTATGGACATGTGCAGTGTTCACTGACACACTACCAAGTCATAAGCCAAGGTAAGAATACATTCTAAACCATTTTAGAACTAATTTCATGCATTCTGTTTCAGAAAATTAATGTAATTTCTTTCCTTTAAATAATAATGGTGAATAAATGTGCACATACGGGTGTGTAATACATACTTTATATGGGAGTTTGTCGTGGGTCCAGAATGGATTAATTGGTTTTACATGTATTCCTGTGGAAAAAGTTGCTCCGGTTAACAAATGATTTGCTCACAGAACATGTCGCCGGAACGGGTTAAATTTGTTAAGTGGAGCACCACTGTAATACTCTGATACAAAACGCATAAAATGCTGGTTAAGGTTGTGATGTGTTTGTAATGGAGGCCATAAAATTCTGAACAGATGTGTTTTGAGACATGATTTAAAGATGGAGAGAGAGTCCATGGTCCACAGTCTGCAAGCAGAGAGGCTAAATGCTCCAAATCCCATGGTGGACAGACAAAGAGGGAGTGAGCATGAAGGAGGCTGAGGAGAAGCGAAGTGTGCAGGGGCGTGAGTAAGTGTCAAGGAGATCGGAGAGGCATGGGGGGGCTTTAAAGGTGAGAAGGAGAATCTTAAAGCTGATGCGTAGGTGGAAGCCAGTGAAGCTGGGTGTTATGTGTTCTGTGGATCTGGTTCTGGATTTGATGTAGGCGACAGGACTCTGGACTAGTTAAAGTTTATGGAGGGACTTGTGAGGTAGACCACATGTGAATCAAGGTGAGATGTAATGAATGTATTGACTAGTTAACCATTGCTGTGTGGAGTGAGTGAGGGGCAAGGCTGCTGATATGATATTCCCATGAGATGTTCATGGACCTGTGACACCACCATTTTTTCAATTATTCTGGAGAGGAATGACAGGTCCAAAATAGGTCTGAATTTATTTAGACTGCTGGGATGTAAAACCTTTTTTTTTAAATAGGTGGGTTATTGCTATTTTGAGGGGTGATGGAACAGAACCAGAGATAAGGGAGGAGTGTATGATGTTCGTGATGAGAGGGCAAAGTGGTGGCAGGGAAAGTTTAACAAGTCTAGTGGGTAATGGATCAAGTTGACATTTACTGATAATAGTAGATATTTCAGTTATTTTTGGGATTTGTGCAGAAAGAACAGTTTGCTGTATTGCAGAGAAGGCAATTGTGGGTGAATGTTCACAAATTTGGTGTGAAAGGTGCAGTGGAGTGCAGGGAAGTGGTAAAAGCGTATGGGGGTTTAGTAAAGCCGTAGCATGTGGAAAACAGGATTCATGTGTTTCCCTCTGCAGATTGAACGATTAGTATAACAGGCATGGTATTTAACATGGGGAATAGTTTTCTTTATTTATATTGTAGTATGTGGCTGTGATACATGGCTTTATGAATAGTGAGTCTAGTTGTCCTGAAGACATGTTCCAGGCAGTGGCCTACAGCTTTGAGCTGGTGGAATTTAGATACGTATGTACAAGGGGCAGAACAGGTGAAGGAAACAATTAGGATTTCCTGTGAAGTCAAATTAGGAGTTTGAGAAGTCTATTGTTGTCATAAAATACCAGGTCATCTGTGGAAGTTAAATGATCTGTGGTGGGAAGTTATTAATTCCAGAAAAAATGAGCTGATGAATCGGTGTTCTTAATATTTCTGAAGGTGATTGAGTGGGTCAGGTTATTTTTGTATGAGGGTTGGCTAACATTAAATGAAACTAATTTGTGGTCTGAAATCAGCATGTCCTAAACAGTGCAGTTTATACAGCAGGAAATCAGATAAGGTCTAGAATGTGCCCAGGGTCCAAAACTGCCTAAATGGGACATGAAATGTTTTGTGATTGACTTGGATTTTCTGTCCATGTGGATATTGGAATTTTTCCACTACTATTAGTAATAGTAGGTGTTAGGAGTGATATGGTGGCAAGAAAATCAGAAATAATTTTGATTAGGTCAGTTTTGGGCTCGGGTGGATGACGGCTGCTGAAATTGATCCCTGATTGAAATGAGGAATGAGCAGGGACTGAAATAAGACACCTTGTACAGTGGTATGAAAATGTTTAGGCACCTCAAGCGATGTCTATTATTTTCATTGATAAATCAGTAGGTGTTTGGATCACCAATTTCATTTTAATCTGTCAAATAACTGATTGACACAGTAATCTTTCAGCAGTGAAATGAAGTTTACTGGATGAACAGAAAATGTGCAATATGCATCAAAACAGCTTTAGACAGGTGCATAAACTTGGGTCCCCTTGTCATTTTGTTGATTTGAAAATGTGTACTGTAACTAGTTTGTGAGCTTGTTACACCTTAAACTTCATAAACATGTGCATCAAATCATGAGAAAAGGTTTTTAAAGTAGCCAACTTCAAGTTGATCTTCACTTTGACTCTCCTCAGGAGTGGCTCCATGGGGGCATCAAAACAACTCTCAAATGACCTGAAAACAAAAATTGTTCAACCTTATGGTTTAGGGGAAGGCTACAAAATGCTATCACAGAGATTTCAGCTGCCAGTGTCCACTGTGAGGAACATAGTGAGGAAATAGAAGACCACAGTCACAGTTTTTGTTAAGACCAGAAGTGGCAAAGGAAGAAAAATTTTGGATAGGCAAAGGTGAAGGATGATGAGAACAATCAAAGACGACCCACAGACCACCTTCAAACACCTACAACATCATCTTGCTGCAGACGGTGTCACTGTGCATTGTTCAACAATTCACAGTGTACAAGGAAAAGCTGCATGGGAGAGTGGTGTGGAAGAAGCCTTTTTTACAAACATGCCACAAACAGGGTCAACTGAAGTATGCAAAAGTACATTTGGACAAGCCAGCTTCATTTCGGAATAAAATGCTGTGGCCTAATGCAATAAAAATTGAATTATTTGGTCATAACAAGGGATGATATGCATGGCAGCAAAAGAACATAGCATTCCAAGAAACACACGTGCTACCCACAGTAAAATTGGGTGGAGGTTTCATCATGCTGTGGGGCTGTGTGGACAGTGCCGGTACTGGGAATCTTGTTAAAGTTGAGGGTCTCATGGATTCCACTCAATATCAACAGATTCTTGAGAATAATGTTCAGGAATCAGTCACAAAGTTGAAGTTACACCGGGGCTGGATATTTCAACAAGACAATGACTCAAAACACAGCTCAAAATCTACTCATGCATTCATGCAGAGGAACAAGTGCAATGTTCTAGAATGTTCATCCCAGTCCCCAGACCTGAATATCATTGAAAATTTGTACGATGATTTGAAGTGGGCTGTCCATGCTCAACAACCATCAAACCTAACTGAACTGGAGATGTTTTGAAGAAGGAATGGACCAAAATACCTTGATCCAGAATCCACACACTCTTTAGAGGATACAGGAAACACATAGAGGCTGGTATTTTTGCAAAAGGAGGCTCTACTAAATATTGATGTGATTTTTCTGTTGGGGTGCCCAAATTCATGCACTTGTCTAATTTTGTTTTGATGCATTTTGCACATTTTCTGTTCATCCAATAAACCTCATTTCACTGCCAAAATATTACTGTTCATCAGTTATTTGATAGATGAAAATGAAATTGCTGATCCAAACACTTACTGATTTATAAATGAAAATAATAGAAATTATCAGGGGTGCCTAAACTTTTTCATGCCACTGTACCTGACTTTGTGTAGTATCATGTGACCACCCCCGTGTCCAGAGACATGGGCTGTACAGGTGTAAACAAACCCAGATGGAGTGGTCAGATTAAGTTCAGTGAAGTTGTTGGGTTGCTGTCAAGTCTCTGTTAGACAAAGAAAGGCATTTATGATCATTCAGAAGATCATAAATGACAGGACCCTTGCTGGTGAGTGATCAGACACTTAGCAGTCCGTCAAAGACATGGTGTAGTGGTACACGGTTGGGCTAAGCTAGGTAACATGGTCCGGTCAACAGTCTGTCCATTGAACTTCCTAGCTGGACAGCAGTAGGCTGACTACAGAGATGGTTATCAGGTTCCTGCTGTTGATGTTGTTGCTCTATTTGGACATATATGTTAACGTGGGAGGTGAGTAATGTCCTGTAAAGCTGGTGTAGGCGCAGACAGGTGCTGGAATAGTTCTGATGCACTGTACCACAGAGTGAGTGTCAAACCAGAATATGGACAGGAAACTAAGCAAGCAAAACTGTATTGTCATCCCCATAGGGTGGCAGTTTGTGGGTAACAGCCAAGTGCTAGCTGTAGCTAAATGTTAACAGCTAGCAGCAGGTATTTCGCAGGAACACACTGGCCATACAGGTAGTGTCAACAGTACACAACACACTGAACCATTGGCCATACCCAGGTAGACAATTTGCAACATGACAAAAACAGACTGTGATATTGTCCTTTGGATGAGAGATGATTAAATGGCTAAGGGAGAGAGAGACAGCAGCTAAATCCGCCATGGTTTGAAACCATGTGAGAACATGCTGCTTAAAAAAAAAAAAAAAAATCAATGTTTTATGTCAATAGTTTTGCTTAAAAAGTTTTCCCTCCATTACACCTATGGAATCATACATAGCAAAATTATTCATGGTTAAATGTGTGGTGACTTTAAGTGACAGGTGAGTGTCTCCTGTACTGTTAATTCCTATTGGATTATGGTCTGTCAGATAGCCTGGTGATGTGTTTATATACAGTATATTATGCAACATGCTCCAGGAGTACAGTGCAGTAAGAAGAGTTCAATAAACTACATCTAATACGATACATATTTTTAACACAGATTTAAAAGATCCTTGAACAGGCAAACATGATCAGACACAAGATGCAGACTAAAAATTGGTCTTGATAGTTTAGGAGACAAACAGAAATGACTGCAAACAAAACGCACAAAAATATTTGTGGTTGGAGAAAATGCAGTTCAGCTAATGGGCATTTGTTTAGAGGGTGTTTTTTCAGCTTATGTGTAACTTTTTTTCTCCTTCGAGCTTCTTTTAAGTCAGAGATACCACAAAGATTGAGTGCAATAAACTACTAAAATCATCCTTAGTTTGTAAAATACATAACCTTTTCTGAAAATGATAATTCGTGATTCAGCTCCATCTTGACAGAGTTCAATTTCACCCTTTAGACTTTATTAATATTGCTTTGTTGCTTTCTGGCAGGCTCATATCCATCTCTTGGTTAAGACTCCCCACACAGTCTGACATAAATGTAATTTAACTGTTGAGAACAAAGTAAATGATGCTCTGTTTTCACCTAATATCTTCTCATATTCAATCTCTTCCAGCCAAACTCCATAACAGCTGATTATAGCCCCCCCACTCCTTATTTGTCTCATTTCCTTCTTTACTTTCTATGTGTCATCTATCTTCTCACTTTCCCTCCTTCTTCCCCAGCTGACTAAGCAGCCAGTCTTTCTCGCCTAACATGTTCTATTAAATATGGATTAGTTATTCTGAAACCTTGTTAAGCTTTGTTTCGACTTCTTGCATTAATCAGCAGCTATTTTAAATAAAGGGAAAGAAGTTTTGGATGTGTTACCCTGTGTATGTTTTGCACATTCTAATCGACTCCATCACTTGATTGGCTTGATTTGTTTTCCCATTTGAGACCTTGGGAAGACACAATTTAAAATCATCAGCTCAGGCAAAATAAGATGTGTGCTCCCAAATTCTACCAAGCTAATTTGGAGCTAATAAGAGGCACAGTAAGATCATTAACAAACAACAACAAGAGGACAACAACGAAAAATGCTACAAGTGGAAAATGACACAAGACAGAAAGACGTGAGGCAAAAAGGTGCAAACTTCAATGACAAAAAATAAAAAAAATCTAAAAGACTGAAGAATCTACTGGATGAAGACTAACAACACAAAAGATAAGAAGGAAAATGCTGAGAAAGGTGAAAAAAAACATACAAAATGACAAAAAAAGATGTAAGAAAATAAAAATGATGAAAAAGATAGACCTGAAAAAAAATCTACAAAGACTAAAACAATGTAAAAGACACAAAAAGACCAATATGACATAAAAGACACGAAAATGAAAGCCAGAGAAAGAAGAAATGCAAACAAATTGTAAAAGGCGCATTCACACTCAAGCGCATCAATACCCTCAAAATAATACAAAAAGATGAAAATTACATGAAAAAGACATTTATTTCCATTAAAAGGCAAAACAGATTTTAAAAAATGCAACAAGATAGACAATGTTTAGTCCGCGAGTCTGTGATTTTGAGGATTTTTTTTTGCACAATTAGAGTTCTTCACCATGATTCAATTACAACTCAATTTATTTAAAAAAAGTAAAAATACAACCTCAATTCCTAAAAAGCTGGGATGCTGTGTAATATGTAAACAGAATTCACTGTTTTACAAATCTCATAAACCCATATTTTATTCCCAGTCGAATATAAACAACATATCAGATGTTGACCTTTCACCAGCACAAAACATTTGGCACATCATTAGAAGAAAAATCTTGCAACGAAGACCTAGGACTGTTGAGCAGCTAGAATCCTGCATCAGACGAGGAAAGGAAAACATTCCTCTCCTACTCACTTCTAGACGTTCACAGACAATTGTTAAAAGAAGAGATGATGCACAATGGTAAAGACCATCCTGTTCCAACGTTTTTGAGATGTGTTGCCACCATCAAATGAGCTAATATTTTCCATGAAATGGTACAGTCTCAGTTTTAACATCTGATATGCTATTTATGTTCTATTGGGAATAAAATGGGTTCATGAGATTTGCAAATCATTGCAACTTTTTTTGAATTGGGGTTGTACGGTAGAATAATAGAATTACCATGTTTCCGGGTGATATGTCGCTCCAGAATGTTAGTCGCACCAGCCAAAAAATGCATAATGAAGAAGAAAAAAAATGCGTCTTAGTCGCTCTGGAGGACAGGTTGCATTTGTTTGGGGAATGCGTTTCAAGCACAGCTCGCCTCCCCTCCTCGCCTCACCGGGTAAGTGAAGGCACCGACACGTTCGGTGTTAAGCTGATGGCAGGTATGGTTGTTACCGGTAATGTCTACATTATAAATTGTCAGTAATACAGATGTGGCAGATGCAGGTACACAAGCCTAGAGCGACTTTTAGCGGCTGTCAATGTGACAAACACCCAATATGGTATATTTGTCGCTCCCCTAGCCAGACGACGCAAAAAAACCGCGATGTGTAATCCGGAAAATACGGTAAGTCTAACAATAAAACACTGAAATGAGACAATGTAAAGAAAATAAAAACGAAGTGCAAAAGCAAAATATATGTCATGATAAATCATTAAATGTTACAGTATGAAGTATAATATACTGCATTTATTCTATTCTTACTGTGACTTAGCCAGGGTAACAGATAGATCTCACTCAGGTCATTTCAGGTAAGATGATATATCAGGTCCCTCATTAAAATGGAGGATTTTATTGCAAAAATCTGATTCTTTTAAAGGAACATGTTGTGCACTGGCTGGTACTGTAGTTGAAGATAATTGCAGGGCAGATGCTGGATGAGTCTTTGTTGGTGGCAACTACTGAGTTATGAATCACGACTAATTATGAACACACTCTAAGTCCTCCACTGTTGTAGGTAGCGAGATAATGGTCCATTAAAACACTCAGTAACATGCACGGACCCACATAGAACAGGTGCACGACCCATTTGAGCTCCGAATGTGCAGTTTAAAGCAGCTTCATCATTTTAAAGCCTTGACTCGAGTCCCAATTAAAGGGAGCGATGCCATAAACAGACTGAGATTTCAAATTAAGACGCTATACAACGCATGCTATACAACTAGAAATGTCACATTTGGCACAGATGTCCATTTGGACTCAAGAATGATTGATTTTAATTCTATCGGAAAAAAGTAAAGGTTCTCTTGTTCTATAAATATTTTCTTTCTATTTTACTGCTGAAAACAAACTCTCTATGGGTGTAAGCAGTGGTGGCTGGTGAAATTACTTTTTGCAGTGGCACAGTTTTTAGATTAGGATACTCTGAAGCACCTTCACATGCATCATACCACTAGTTTAAAAGATTACCGGTAGGTTAAATTAAAATAAAAATACACTTTTCAGGATTTTTTTAAAAATCCATTATGCCTGATCAAATCCATGCTTGTTTGGTTCCTGGCAGCGGAAACAGGAGGCAAGGAAAACAAAACAAAGTGCCAACCTCATTACACACAGTTAGCCAAGCCTTCTTCTCAATACAGCTTCTTGAAAAAGACAGCATGTAATTTCTCACTCTGTCTTGGGTTCGTTGTTTGATATGAATGGTTAGGTCCAAGCTCCTTAATCAGGGCTTTTCCTCAGGCGTTTTTCTACAAAATGGTGCAGGTTTTAGGTACAAAGTTGAATTAGATTTCTCCATGGAAAAAGAAAACCATGTGACACAGCAAATTTCTGTTTCTGGGATCTGGAGCTGTTGGCCAATGAGCCAAAAGACAGAGGCACTGAGCACAGGCATGGCATTCTCCTATTTTGTGTTGGATGGAGGCGTACTGTAAGAAAATGCAAGTCGTCTCTCATTGCCACAAGGAGGAACCAGGTGATGATGTCATCAGGTAGCACCTTCTACCTTAAAAATAGAGGCCTAGCATAGACCTTCAGCCCTTTGCCTCCTTTGTCTGCTTTTGGCAGGCATCCTCTTTGTTCCCTGGTGCCATATATCTTTTGAATGCACAATGAAAGTAGATTTTTTTTCCCTTTATTGACCTTGATTTATTGTGCAATTACTGTAAATCTAATTATTATTTACATAAGACAAAATTAAGACATTTAAATTCATGTTTGGCTTATAATTATTTTTACATTTACAAGTAATGTGATTGCATTTAAAATGTAATTAAGATGAAATATGGTTTGCACCATACTTTAATATGTTTTCTTTTTTTCCTAGAACCATGGCATCACCTTAAACTTAAACTTTAAACTAAACACAAGACAAATTGGAGCTCTGTCTTCCAGTGGTTTTGGGTTCCAGTTTGAACCTTCATAACTACAGTACTACACCTACATTCATTCATGAATTATTTAAAAAAGTTGTTACATTATGACATTTTCAGCCTCGTGGTATTTCTGAGCAATCTGTAAAATAATGTGACTCATTTTGAGCCGTGTAGGCTCAATCATAATTATACTTAATTTTGATACTAATATAATTATACTATACATCATTATACTAGTTGATCATGTCCAAGAAAATTTATGACTCAACCACATAATTTGAAAGTTTTGTGTTTGTTGTTTTTTGTTAATATTTTTAAAAGCATTTTCTTGACTGATTTATTGTTGTTCATTTTTTCTTCTATGTGCATCTAACTACATTCATTTACTTGATTATTTTGTTAAGTTTTCTTTTTTGTTGCTTTGTTCACAACTTCTTTATAGTTTTGCTCATTTTGCTTATTTTTGTTCATTTTTTTTTCTTTGTTCCTCTAATTTGGTTCATTTTCTTGATTGGTTTGTTCATTTGTTATCGTATTTTGTTCACTTTTTCTTCATTTTTTGATTTTGTTAATTTTTCTTCTGATTTTTCTTTATTATTTTTGCTGAATTTTTCTAATTTTCTTGATTATTTTATTATTTTTTTCTGTTTCTTGATTATTTTGTTCATTTTTACTTCACCCTTTGCTTGTTCTAGGAGGTCCTGTTGGATTGCTCTCTGAATAGTCATGAGGTTTCAGCCTTGAACTGTGAAGCGCCCAGAGAGAATATTGGACTATGATTGCCAACATGCAAATACCATTGAATTGAACTGAATTTGTTCCCTTTTTTACAGTATATTTTCTTATTTTGTAACTTTTACTTCTCATATCATCCTAGTGCCCTCTATTGACAGGGTCCCACTGAGTATAAGTACATGTACAAGTCTGAAGTAAGTACATAAATACATATAGATGTTATTTTACATTAATCATATACAATCTAACCAATCAGGAAACATAAGACTGCACACATTTGTTGCTTCCAGCTGCAAATTACACAATGTTTGTCACAGTATGAAAAGTTAGAAATATGTGACTCTCATAAGTTTTCTTCCACTTCTCCAAAGTAATGGAGGCTACAGCTATCTGAGAGTCACTCTTATTTTTGACAAAATAACACTGTCAGTCTGGAGCCCAGAATAGCATTGACTGACAAAGGAGCAACACAGCCTAAGGAAAGGCAGCATGAGCAGCAGTCAGCCAACTATGTCACTGTTTCAGAGCAGACATTACTGTAAGTAAACAGTTAAAACAGCGCTTACACTTACAGAAGATTAAGAGAGGAAAGAGATAACAGGAAGAAAAAAAGATACTATTAGATAGTGAGAGAGAGATAGCTTGATGGATACAGGGAGAGAGAGGAATGAGTAATGAAAGAGGATTTGACAGGGTGAGATGTAAAATGAGGAAGATAAAGGGAGCACACAAGAGGGAGTGACAGTGGGAGAGATAGACAGGATGGAAAAATGACATGAGGGAAGAGGATGAGGAGACATAAGCAGGGCAGGAGATAGAGAAGGATGTTCTCAGGTAAACAGTGTGACTGAAAGGTCAACAGAAAAAAAAGACGTCAACCGTGGTGACAGGGAGCGATAAGAGCTGGAGATGTCACAAGAGGGAAAAGTGGAACTCTGCAATAACTGATCAGGAGCTAGAGTTTGAAATCCTTGTTTGGTTTAATTTTACTAGTGTGTAAGTAGCCCTTTGATGAATTGGCTACTTTAAATGGACTATTTCTTTTGGTTTAGTGCTAGTTGGAGTTTTTCCTGGGAACAGACAAAACATTTGATCAGTGTATTTAAGGGTGTGTTTCCTCCACATTTTAGACACTGGAAGATATTTCCTTTTGAATGAAGGCTAATAAATGTATAATGGTCTTACACTAGGGCTGGGCAACATGGCCAGAAATGTACTCACAATAAATGTTACAATACGTACATCAGACAGTTTATCATATTGATAATTATTATGATGAATGTCTCATTATTTTCAAATGCAAAGGCAGAGTTTTGGTGGTGAGTACTGAGGAGGCAGTCTTTAATGATTTACTTTCTAGATGCAATGGTGGGTAGAGTACACAGAAGTAGTACAGTACTTAGGTAAAAGTATTGTTACTTTCTACTCATCCTGACTCAACTAGAAATACTCAAAGGCATCAGTACTTCAGTAAAAGTAGATAAAAATAAAAAAAAACACTTCATAACATGGATTTTATTACAGCATAATACACTGTGTTCAAACAGATGTTTTTTTTTCATTTTTGTTTACTTCCCTGATTATTTTGATCATTTTTGTCTCATGCTGTTGATTATTTTGTTCAGTTTTTAACTTATTTGATTTATTGTTTTTTTTTGCAATGTTGCTGCTCAGTTAGTTCCTTTTTACTCATTTTCTTTCCTTTTTTGTCCCATTTTGGTTAATTATTTTGCTCATTTTTGTTACGTACTTGATTGTTCTGAACTTACTTGATCATGTTCTTTTTGTTGATCTTCTTTAGTTATCTCGATTATTTTGTTGATTTTGTTGCTTAATTTGTTTATTAGGTTTATTGTTTTGATCATGCTTGTAAATTTTTGTTCATTTTGATTATTTACTCAGTTCATTTTTTAAAATTTCAATTGATTATTTTGTACATTTTTTAAATGATAACCTTTATTGCTTTAACTCACTGAGCTATGGGTAAAAGTATATTTTTTCATCACAAATGTAGCTGAGTAAGAGTAAAAAGTATTGTGACAAATATTCATTTGAAAAAAAAATACTCAAGTACATATGTGTACTTGAGTACTACCCACCTCTGTCTAGATGCAATAGAACAATAGTCATGCAGAAAGGCATAAAATCCTAAAATGAAGTAAAAGAAGCAAAAAGACAAGTGCAACACAAAAATATGACATGGAAAAGACAAAAAAATATATATGACTAAAATAGCGACGTAAATAAGCAAATAAGTGTATTCTCTCATTTTGATTTAAATGTTCCTTCTATTGTTGATTTAATCTCGTGAAAGACAACATACAAGATAGTAAAATGAGCACAGTTTGAGTTTTTATCATCATGATGATTTAATTCTAATTTAATTTCAGTAGAATTAATTAAAGAAGACTAAAGACTAACATGGGACAAAATAAAAGCAGATGATAAAATAAAACCGAGAAGACAAGAGATAATTGTGCGTCACGATAAATCATACTCATTAAACATTACATTAGAACATACTATATGTGTCTCACATGGATATTTGTTATTCCATTGCAGAGCTTTCTCACACTTCGACTGTGAAGTCAAACCATGAAATAAATTGTTGGTACATGTCAACACGTTGGCACTGAAGCCATGAATCTGAAATGAGACCTTAATTAATACTGATCGAAATGGTTGATCTTATGTTTTCTTTGACATTGTAATTTCAAAACTAACTATAATGGACAACCTCATTTATAAAGTGGTTTATTTTGTTCACTTTCATTGTCTTGATTATTTGTTCATTTATGTTGATTTTTAGAAGATTTTGTTAATTTTGATTTAGTGCTCCATTTTTCCCATTCCCTTAATTATTTTGTTCATTTTTACTCATCTTATTGATTATTTTGTTCATTTTTACTAATTTTCTTAATTATGTTGTTCATTTTTGAGCATTTTATTGGTTATTTTGTTCATTTTTACTCATTTTATTTATTTATTTTTTGTCCCTATGCCCTTGTGAGAAAATAATGGTCACAGTAGGTGACAGTATTGTATTGTAATGCCAGTTGCCAACTCCCTTCCAGAAAACTCTAGAAACATGGTGGAGCAATATGAAACACCCAATGGTTCTTATTGATATATTATAAATTAATGAAAGCATAAATTTGAATGTTATGTTTCATTTCTGCACTCAACAGCAAGGGTCACAGGCGAAGAGAGTATGTGTTGTACTGTATGTACTGTACTTGTCAGCTTGCAACATACAGTAGTTCTGAGGTGTAAATAAAATGTCATAACCATTTCTCTCAGGCTCTGTTCCTGCCTGAGCGATGGTAAGAACTACAAGGCAAAGTAAAGAAGCGAAAAAAAAAAAAGACAAAGTTAGAGAAGATGGAGGATTAGACAGACGCAAGGAGTTGTGATAAGAAGCAAGTGGCATTAAGGAGCATTAGTGTGAGTGTAAGCTATGGACAGTAATGAACTATCCTGCTGCTCAACAGACCACCAGCCTTGGCAGTGAATTGAACCTGTGTGTGTGTGTGTCATTGAAAGTAGAAGACAGCTATGGGAAGGTAACGAGGCCCTTGTCTCATCCCTCTTGAGGTCCTATTAACCTTTGCTCAACATTCACACAAACACACTGAGCTTCTCTTTTATGAGCGTCCCACTCAGACACACATCCTCACTGTGTCCCCTTTCGTTTCCTTTTCTCTCTTTTATGCACACACTCTCACACACTGTGCTCTCACTAAGGAGATTTAAGAGCTGGTTAATTGGTTGGCTGAGGCTAATTTTCTGTTGAAAGTTAATGCCACCGTCACGCATGGCTCCCTGTGGAGAGGGTCAGAGTTAGACTGGCTGTGCGTGTGTGCAGTGTGTATCTTTTAGAAGTGTGATCTATAAAGACTAGTACACTCTTCTCTCAGCTTCTTAACAAGCTTTTAGCTTTATACAATGTATTTTTAGAGCATTTGTTTTGTTGTTGAAGAACCCTCAGCTGGCATTTAACATTGTTACAGAATTTATATAAAAATGTGCCTCACAGCTAGAAGGACTTGGGTTCAGTCCCACCACCAGCCGCTGGGGCCTTTCTGAGTTTGCATGTTCTCTGCGTGTCTGCATGGGTTCCCTCTGGTTACTCTGGCTTCCTCCCACAACCAAAAACATACAATAGGGGTTTGGTGAATTGGTCACTCTAAATGCCCATAAGTATGAATGTGAGTGTGAATGGTTGTCTGTCTCTATATGTCAGCCCTGTGATGAACTGGCAACTCATCCAGGGTGTACCCTGCCTTCACCCTGAGTCAGCTGGGATAGGCTCCAGAACCCCCCCCTCCCCCGACACTCGCGAGGATTAAGCAGTAGGGGATTGAAACCCACTATGCAGACCTGTTCAAATGCAGTCAAAGTGGCAAGAGGCCAAACACACACTTTGTTTTATAAATACATGTTCATTTAAATAGATACTATAAGCTGTAGTGTGGCTGATAAAGTGACAGCATTTCTTACCCGGACGGAGAGTTGGATCACTGTGTAAATTCTTCTTCATCACATCCCAATGATTCTTAGTAGGTTTTAAGGTGTGGACTCTGCTGTGGCTAATCCGTGTGTGAAAATGATCCCTCATGCTCTGTGAATCGCTCTTTCTCAGTATGACCCCCATGGATTCTAGAATTGTCATCTTCAAATATGCCCATGTCATCAGAGAAGAAAAATCCATTGATAGAAAACACCTACTCATTCAGTATATTCATGCACAAGCCCTCAGATAGTGGGCCAAACAACTTGTATAGAATAAAGTTCAACCTTGCTCTCCTCAGACCATAACATTTTCCAACATACTTTTGGGAGACTTGATGCATTTTTGGAACTTTTGGCCACATTTTCAAAAGGTATACTTGCTGCATAAGCGACACTTGTAGGGGGCCCACTGGGTTGCCAAACAGTACTGACAGTTACAAGAGAGTAGAGGCGCCCCTTATAGGGTATACTGAAAACTGTATACTTTCATTACACTCTACATATACATTTTTAGGTCGTCCTAGTGCAGGCTCCAGCACAAAAGATTAATCCTGTCCAGTGATGGAAGCAACATATTGTAATAAATCAAAAATAAGCACTACATAAACAACAATTAGAAAAAAATTAACTCTGTAATGAACAAAAATTAAGATAAAACTTATGCAAATAACCAACAAAATGAACAAAAACTAATTAAATAAATAATAAAATAAGAAAATTAAGAATGAAAACAGCAAATGAAGCTTAAGACAAACTTGAGTGTAGTGGCAAGAAAAGACACGGAAAAAAATCACAAAAATATTAGATCACTTGAATGAAAATGGATGACATGAAAAAAATGAATAAAATAAGTGACGAAATAGTCCAAAAAATGAATAAAATAGTCAAGTCAATAATTATAAAAGAGAAAATGAACAAAAATAAACAAAACTAATGAGAAAACTTATTCTCAAAAATGTAAAATGAACCAAAATCTGCAAAAATTAATAAAATGATTTTTCAAAAAAATGAACCAAAGGTGAACTGAATAACTGCAATATGAACAAAAATGAGAAACCCCGCCCCAAAGAATCAAATAATATAATGTAGTAGCATGTATAATAAAGAAGTATGATGAATAGTGAAAATCTTTGTCCAAAAATATATTCAGAAGGTGACATTGGGGTCGTCTGATGAATGCTGGCTCTGCGGGGTGGGAGGTCGGGGGAGGCTGTGAATTTTTGCCTCGGGCCCAACAGGTGTTAGAATCGCCACTGCCCATGGTGAAGCTTGGTGGGGGCAGTATCATGCTTTTTGCATTTTTTCAGCTGGAACTGGAGATTTAGTCAAGGTGGAGGGAATTATGCACAGCTCCAAATACCAGTCACTTTATTCCTTCAGGTGTGTGTCAGAAACGACAATGACTAAGCATACATCAACAAGAGAATGGCTTAGACATGACTTATTGAGGCCTCAGTTTGTAACATCACAAAAACATGGCATTTTACGCTTTTTATACACTGTCAATGACTAGAGACTTCAGAACAATATGGATGCTCATTAGTCAGTCAACACTGCTTTACTAAATCAGAAAACACACACAAACACACAGTCATTATGTTTATGTAGACTATTCCCACGCTGCTGCCAATGCTTACAATGTCTGACTCAATGGCCTCTTTTCACGTCCTCCTTTTGACACACAGGCACACACCGGTGGAATGCACACACACAAATACATCTTTGTTACAGATTTCTTTAAAAAAATAGAAATGCCTCGTCAAACACCTTTGTCTGTCAAGCCTTGTGCCATTTTAATGTGACACTGATTCAGAGTGTGATTTGGATATGATGATGAATTGCTGTATATGAGTTTCCAGATCTAGTTGTTCTCACAAAGATTAAAAATGGTTCATATTTGATACTCAGGATTTTGCTACAAAACGGTTTGATTTTTAAGATGAATTGGTAAACAATTCATGAAGAGTGTCCGTAGAACAAAGACCTTTACAAAGTTCTCTGTCATTGCTGTTTCTTCTGTAGACTGTACAGATTGTATTGACCTCAACTGTCCGTGAGCATCTGACCTAAGCTGTGCACTTTTCCTTCTTTGTTCCCTTTGAAGTCCACGTCAATACAGTGATTCTGTGAAAATGTCCATATGAGCTGTGACCCAATTCAGGGGTTGCAGCCTACGTTGGCCGCATTTTTCAGCCGCTGACATCATAGCTGAGCACTAACACTGTCCCATTTCAACGGCTCCTTTACATGCAGCTGACGAATGCGGCCTTCATCGGGCGGAAAACAAAGGACACGACGGATGTATCCTTCACGGCCCACCTTATCCCACAATGCAGTACATTGAGTGCCTGACAGATGGAAGTACTGCCGAATCAAGGAGCTATGAGGAATGCACAATTAAATAAGATAGAGTATTTCCAATTCATGACTTACATCAACAAGCAAAATAATCACAAGCGTGAGTGAAAAATCCTCCATCTCTAAGCAGCAGCTGTTTGGCAACAGGTGCCTATGTCATTACACAAGGGGAAGAACAGCTGTGCTGATTTATGCCAATTTCCCAGCCTTCGTGGGCTAGACTGTGACATTTAACCATCCATCCATCCATCCATCCATCCATCCATCCATCCATCCATCCATCCATCCATCCATCCTTCCATGTGTCTGTCTGTGTTAACATTTGTGTTTAGCAAGCATGCTCCTTGATATACATTGTGCTTTTTTGATGTTATGCACATAATCATCCTTAAAGATTTACATCAAAAGTCTTAGTCTTTGTATTAAATCACTGAGAGCTGTGTTCAGTCAAAAATACTTGATCCTCCAATGCTGAGATCTTATGTCATTTTTTTTACATATCATTTTTTTAATCTCATGCTGGTTTCAGATTTTCCAAAGGCCTTTCCATAAGCAGAGAAGCTGTTAAGACACATTTAATGTGAAAGCAGCAGGTTGTACATGCAGACTAAATGCTAATGACATGCAAATCAGCCCTATGTTACTGGAGGACCGGTTTGAATGTTCCGTTTCGACCATTGTTCCTCCTTAATGAGGCACACTGACTAACAAGCTGGAGAGCCAACTGAAGTTAATAGAATATTTGCAGATTGGACTGTGAAAATTATCAGGTGAATGGTGAAAGAGAGCAAACGGGTAAGAGAGGGAGAGATGGAGGGGCAAAGGATTTGGTTCACAGATATCAGATGCTTGACAGTTTTGACAAGAGTGTTTTTTCCCTCTCCCTTCTCAATGTTTTACCCCCTGACAGTTAACTCATCCCACTCTCTCTCTGGGTGAGGGAGGTTGTAAATGAATAGCAGACATTGGAAATTCTGATCAATTATCAGGTTCCTGTCCAAATGTATAGCATTTTAACCCGTATTTTTTGAACAACAGAAGAAAATGAAAAAATCATGTGCGTACAAATCCACAAACCATCTTCATGACTTCAAAGTTTGCAAATTAGATGTAATATTTCTATTACATATTTCTATACCAGTTGTCTAAAACTCTTGCCTTTGTTTTTGACAAACTTGTCTCTTCATAACCCACCAGCACACACACACACAAACACACGCACGCACACTCCACACACAAACACACACAAACACACCCCTGCACGCACCCCCCCCCCCACACACACACACAC